>JBCJKH010069092.1:19709-30941 GCA_039877255.1 Loriculus beryllinus | reverse complement strand
GGACGCCAACTGAAAAGCTGACCAACTCCTATCAAAGTAAGTTTTTAAAAGTGAAAAAAAAAAAAAAAAAAAAAAAAAAAAAATAGGCTAGTGTTTATTCTTCATGAATCTCTCTCTTGATGAAGTCAACTTTGTGGTACCTACATCCTCTAATGAATATTATTACTTTGAACTGCAAATGGCTCTCAGAAGGAGCTCTGTCTTGCCAGGTGTTTGTCCAGATTTAATATGGCTTGCCCATGAAATGATTCAGGTGCTGTGTACTACCAGCAGTACAAACAGATGAGTTTGCCAGCCCCCAAAATTCAGCTTTGAAATGCAGTGTGTGTTAGTGGGGAGTGGAGGAAGTTAAAGCAGTGTTTCTTTAACGACACTTCAACTCCTCAGTGCACCCAGATGACCCCTTAAAGTCTGGGATTTTTCCTTCCTTTTCCTCTCTTTTTAGTTATGAAAGGCTTCTTGTTACTTTGGGGATTTTTTTGGTTTTTGGTGGGGTGGTTGGTTTTTTTTAGTTCTCCAGCACTCAGGACTTAAAAACAAACTGCAGTAATGTTGAGCTGCCTTAGTGTTACTATGGAAGAAAGCATGAAAGCTATAACCACAGAAAAGATGATTTTCCATCTCTACAGCAGGCATTCGGCTGGCAGATTCCTGCAGGTGCCTGAACATGTCTCAAAGTTTATCCCTGGCTACCTTAAGAGGGTTATTTCTTGGTAATTTAATTAATGCATTGAAGTATGTGGAAAGGATTATAAATAATATAATTCTCTGGCTTTCTTAATTACAACCAGAATGTCTTTCTCCTTGTATATCCAAAAGTTATTAGTTATCTGCTCAGAGAAGGTTTAATAACTAAACTTTGAAAAATGACACCTCCTTTGCAACACAGATTTAATATGACACATTCCAGGTGGTATGCACATGTTCTACCACAGGCTCTCATACATGTACGCTTAAAAAAAGGAAGAACTCTAATTTGGTAGAAGTCAACAGAGCTTCTCACATGTTTTAAAATAGACAGATGTCCTGAAGTTTGAAGGGTGAGAATTGCATACCTCAAAAAACATAGTAAATATAAAGGGGTTCAAACTTCTGGCTCTGAAATTGAAATATATTACTGGAAATTATGAGCAATCGATCCTAAGTACCTCATTGTCAGTTAACACCTACTAGAGCAACTATTTAACTCAAGTTCAGTGGTACAGAAAAGTCCTGTTTGCAGCAAAACCAATAAGCATTATTATCAGCAAGAGAGGAGCATGGAAGGGCCAACAGAAGAGAAGCCCTCCTGCATGCCCTTCTTTCCTAAAGAAAACATACCCAGGAAGGACAAAAACTGCTGTGACATGGGTTGCAATACTGGAAGACTGACAGTGCTGTTGGAAGTGCTTTGCATGTGTTCTAACATGCCATAACTTCTGAAAGTGGTTTCATGTAAAATACCACAAGCCTTTGATATCTCTTTGCAGTTTAATCTGCGTGCCTGCCAAATCTAGGTGGAACAACCTTGCATTTAACTGAAGTGGGTGAATGTAGTTAGCATTTAATTCCAACTCTCATTCATCCTTTAGTTTTCTCTTTTTTCATATTTAAGCCTTTCAGGTCATTTGTATCAAGTTCAGCAAGCTTGCACTTTCTACTCAAAGCAAAATGTTACCCATAATACACACTGTGGTTTTTTGTCAGACATATAAGACTTTCAAGTACTTGCTACCAAGATTATTTTCCTATGGTTCTGTTTTGAAGTGCAAAAGTGAAATCAAATTTCAATCCCTAGTAACTCCACATCTGTGTTTCTATGTTACAGAAGATTTGAAAAGAAAAAGAAACAGATTCACTTTGTCCTTTGTCACTGTTCCCAGATGTGAACTGCACCTGCACCGTGACTCACTAATGCTGACGAGGCCTAGATGTCTGAAAAGCTCGAACAACAATTTAAACAGTGTTCTTCATATGCCTCACACAGCTAGAGAAAGCTGATTTTATCTTGCTATTATACAAAACATGTCAAGTTCTGGAAAACAACAAAAAAGCCCTATTGAACACTTTGCAAGGCATATACATATGCTGTGAATTACAGATTCCATGTCATCTATCTCAGCAGGGTAAAGTAACACGTTTAAACTTACCTGTTGGTCTTCATAACTGCACTCCTTTTAAATTCCTTATGCCCAAATTATTAACAAAATTTGCTTATATAAACACACCCTGATTTTTTTTTACCTTAATTTTTTACTCTTTAGTCAAATCCAGGTTGTGTCTTCCAGCTTTTAAAAATACATTTGTAATGCATATCTGAACATTCAATGCAACTCATAAAGCAAGTTCTGGATTACTAGAGCTAAAAAAAATAAAATGGAAGGGTGGAAAAAGCATACTGGCTTCACATGAAAGTTTTATTACATGCAGGAATAACCCCTGCATGAACATACATGGGTAGAATTGGATGCTAAAAACCATAGCTAGTTCCCAAACTTATTGCTGGAAACCCTTTTTTGTTTTCCACTCTACCTTGCTCCCCTCAGTTTGATAAGGGGACCTTCCCATCCAGGTTTGAAACTGGGCATTTCTGCCTTTTTGCAGTTACAGGCCTAGGAAATACTTAATGAAACACCAAAGACACTGTGCAGAGCAAACACGAATGACTATCCTTTAATGATTACATATTAAATTAAGATCTCCTTACTAATAAAACTACATGCTTTTAATTTCTTTCACTGGTGTCTTTCTAAATCACATGGTACTACAACCCTCTTTGGAACTTTACTATACTGGAAAAAAATATGAGAGATTTCTCATAGATTTAGCTGAACTAGCACAGACTTTTATGGGAGCCCCTAATGCTACTGAACTTGTCACAAGCAGCCCCAGTTTTAATTAGATGTACTTCACAGATTATTCAGCTAGACCATTAATAAAAGCAGAAACAGTAGCTGCATTCCACTGTGCTCAGTCATTTGAACACTGATATTTGAGCTGAAGAACTCAAGTAATAGCAGAATAAGTGAGCCTGTGTACTGGTTTGTTTTCTTAAAGTAGACATGGGGTATCTTTCATAATGTCAATTACACCCTAATTCTTTTACTTTTCTTTTTTAAATACAGCACAATCTATGCTTTTGGGACATTTATCCTTTTCCTCTGCTAGCTAGATCTTATCTCATGTCTACAACTATGAGGTTTTATATTTTGAAAACTTTGTCACATTTTATTGAGGACTTTCACAATTGATTGTTGTATAGGCTAGTTCATGGGTTTATTTCTTCTCAATACATTAGATAATCAGGTCCATCTGGCCATTTAGTGGATTTTTCTTTTTTACTGGACTCTCCTTAGTTTGTATTGTTTTGCATAGCCATAGGTGATACTTTGCAAATTAAATGATTGCCTGACAACTTAATGACATGAATTTAATAGTTAAAAATTTTTCATACTGAATCACTTAAAAAGTGGTAACTTAGGCTATATGTAGTATAATCTGTATTTTTATATATTTCGCTGAAGTTGAGGTTTACGTAGCATCTAAGAATTAGAAACATATCTATTAGGAACTTTTTGTCTGCCTTCCCAAACTTATTCACCAGTTTATCTGATTGTAGATAAGCAATTAGTTTATGGCCCAATAATTATGTTGGCATTTTTCAAGTCTATCATCTAGGAACAAATCCAGTTTATTGTGTTTCAAATCACTCTTGAAATATAACCTTTTCTCTTTGGAAGTTGGTGTCTCTGTATCTGTTCCAGTTCTCTCATTTTTCTCTGTCACTAACACTGACATGATGGATCTCCTTGGGTTTGTTATAATGAGACAGCCAATTCATAAAATATATGAGGTTCTCCAGTGGGGAAAAGGAGCCACAAGAGAAGAGATGGTTCGTGCAACAGCTAATAAGGAAGGAAAGCATGAGTCATAGTCAGAAATATGATGAGAAGAGCCATATGAAGGGAGTGTAGAAACAATCTGGTCTCTTATTCTGTTCGTAGCTATCTATTCCTTTTTCAACTGATTCTGGGCATGCAGACAATAATTACCACAATGCTTTCAAAATCCTACTCACTCCTTAATGATATTTTTTATTTCACCAAAGATTTGCGCTGACCCTAACTGATAGTCGATATCCAAAATACTTGAGCTATTTGACTTTACAGTGAATCACAGAGTTATTAAAAAAAACACAGAACCTGTAACCTGCAAAGTGAGCTTTACACAAGAAGACACAACAAAATAATATTATTAATCCATCTTCCACAAATAGAATATACTTTCCAAGTTATGCACTTTTTGCACACAATTAAGTGGAGTTTAAGAGAAGTGGTATAGATTTTGGAGGGTATTTATACGGTTTTGAAATGTGGATTTCAATGTGGACTTTTTGCATCTGTAAACATTCAGTGTCCTTGCTAAGGACTTGCTATCATGCTTTCACAATATATTTTAATCCCAAAATGATTAAATTGTATTTATTATATTTTTTCTTGCATCCTTTTTGAAGGGTTGTTGAGCTTTCCTACAAAAATACATTTTGCAAAGAAAGAAATGACAGATTTTTTTAAAAATTCACAACTTGAACAGAAAATCTCATGTTCTAAGTTTGTGCAGACATTTTGTTGGTAAAGACTTACCACACCCCACCAGAGGGCATCAGCATAGCTGGAGAAACCTGTCTTCCCATCCTCATCAACTGCATCTTTCTCAGCAAGATACACAAAATAGGATGAAAAAATTAATCCCAAGAATCCAATGTACAATGTGGTTATGAGTTCCTATTAAAAAAAGGAAGCAAACAAGAGCCTAAATTTTGCATCATATATGTTCTGTCATTGTAAATCAGTGTAAATATTGGTGGGGTTTTTACATCATAGCAGAAAAATTAATAAATTCTATTTCAGATACAAAATTTGCTTGCAATAAAACAGGTAATTCAATGACTTGTTTTCTATTCATATTCATGTCTATTCATACACAATTAAAGAATTCAAGAAGCCATCATTTATAAAAGATGATTTGGACAGCTAAATGTAGGGTAAGACATCTCTACTGTTTTACATGTTGTAAATGGGAATTGTTCTATTCAACTGTCAACTCAAAATACCAAATGTATTTTTGAAATTTGAATTGACTAATTTTAAAAATGGTAAAACAGCTTTAGAGATGCACTTGTGAACAGTACACTAAATTAACAGTTAAGAAATTACAACCATGTCTTGTGATTACGGTTGCATCTAAGCAATGAATTTGTGTATCTGATATTTAGATTGCTTAAGACTGAATATTGATGCCTTAGCAGTTTCATGTGAAGATAAAGTAAAATTTTAAGATAAAATGTTAGGTAGGTGCAAACTTTACTTCAGTCCTGAAAAAAATAAACTGTTTGAAGCTAGGACAGTTTGTTAGAAGGGACTTTTGTTGGGGCATGATACACTGCTGTGAATGTACCAGTTTCCTTGCAGAATTTTAGATAGGAAGGATGTGACTTAGATACAGGGTTGTTACAGTCTTCAGGAAAAATGTGCTTGTGCATTTAAACAAGCCAATATGTATGGTGTCACAGATGCAAAAATGTGTAAAGCTTGTGAAAGCAGCACTACATTATAATCAAATGAGATACTCATCTACACCTCAGGAAAATCCAATAACTAGTTATGAGGGAAAACAGCTTATTTTTATTACTTGAAGTTTACAATGCTTCAATCGTCACACATATTATTCCTTTATTTTCTTTGCATATATTTAGCCATTTTTGTTGTGAAATATTATCATACCACATCTTCGTTGGCATCTGCCTTAAACTCTTGACAGAGTTATTTTTTTTCCTTGAATCCAAAACAATATGTGAATTAAAATATTCGTGTAAGACAAATTTAAAATTGAAGCCCATCTAATAAGGATTGCTTCAACTTATCAAGTATGTCAGGTTCTCACATTTGTGAGGGAAGGTTCAGGTTTTCTCATCAAACTTAATTGAGGTTAATTAGTACATTCATTTTTTTATTTATTTTCATTTCCTTATAAGAGCTACCTAAAAAAATTTAGCCCTGGTAGCTAGCAATTGCATCCAGCAGCAGGAACTATGTACACTCTTCCTTCTATAGCACTAATTAAAATCTAGGTTCAGTAAGTTTTTATGCATTCTTAGCATAAAGCAAAGTAGGTGTTTTTCTCTAATAATTTACTAATGACCTAAGTAAAGAATTTTTATAATATTTAGCTTTTTCCATGGATAAGTCTTTCTAACTGAGCCTTAATTTTTTCAGGCCTTTTGCTAAACAAGGCAGATGTAAGAGGAAATAAAGTAAGTTTCCAGTAGTTCAGATTTCTATGCTGGTCACCCTTGGCTTTCTCATCTTTTTCTCTAATGACGTTACTTGTGTACTACTGTGTACTTGTAGATATGACTTCATTGTTCTGAAAAGCTCCTTATGTTTACTTTTATAGTTTGCATGTCTCTAATTTTTCACAACTTTTTGGTTTGCCTATACAAGTTTTTTTCAATGCAAGATGAAACCGTTTAACACTTGAAACTAAGTTCAGTGATCCATAGAAAACTACAACAGAAACAGAGACTAATTCTTGTTGCCTGCTTACAAAGAAAACATTCTGCTTTCCTCTAGTAGATTTGTGAATTTTATCCACATCAACAGAAATCTTTTAGTTACACTTGGCATGTTGCTTACATCTCAGATATTAACAGATTTTACCTGTTATTGAGGGATGGCCATCGCTGCTTTCTTTTGATTTTGTCTCAGGGGACAGAATTAGAGAGTGGTTGATAACTGGAATACTTCTGGCTTAAGTGCTGAGTTTGTCAGAAGTGGGCAGAAAAATATGCTTTTCAGCAGTGCTGTGTGTCTTATGAGATCTTTTCAAAGTGGTTGGAATGTCAACAGAACTAATTGGCTTATTTCACCACTGGCAACTCTCAGCTCCAGTCCTATCTAAAAGGCTGAACTCTTTTTAAATAAAGCCCAGATAAAAATGTAATTGTCTTAGACTAAATGTCACTTAATATTACATATGTATATATACAGAAAATACTACATGCCTATATTTAAGAACAATGGTAGCAATTTAATAAATAATATCTTTAAGAAAGAGTGCAGAAGATTTTGAAATAATGCATACTTCAAGAGATATAGATAGATTGTTGTCTACCAATGTCAAATAGTGTGAGCTGATGCATGACCTCAAAGTAAAATGCAGTTTTCAGAATTCAGGCCTTAAAACTTTTCATTTATATGATTTTATTTTGTTTTAATAAATAAGAGCTTAAGAGAGTGCTGCCTAATACTGTTTTCAGAAAGGACTCTCAGTTACATATATGCAAAGGAAACAGCAAGAATGAAAAAGAAATATGCATACAGGTAAATCTGACTTGACTTGAGTCAAGACATTTTTTAACTTAGATTATATTTTCGGTTGCACTAAGGACCACACAATATAAAATTCAACACTGAGGAAAAACACCAGAAAAGCCTAACTCCACAACTCATCAGTAACACCCTCCTCAAAGCAGCAGAAGACCTCACAAAGCAAGGTGAGGAATAAGTAAAACTAACTGAGAAGATTACAAGCTGGAGCTGGATTGGCTAACTCAGTTTTTCAGTAAGCTCCATGATTTTTCCATGTTTTTCTATCCCCACATGTGATATTGACTCATATTTTGTTGCTTTTGGCAAGAAATGCTTGTATAAGCTCAACCTGCTGAAAATAGAAGAACTTCCTAGCCAAATCAGGCCTGAGTGAGCTATATGTGAAATTCCAAAGCACATGGAAATCATTGGTGACAACTTTAGTAAGCTTTTCTGGGCTCACAGAAGTCCAAGTGCTTGTTATTTTCACAGGTCACAAGATGTGAATTTATTTTCTCACATTGTTTAAGAGTCTAGAGTCCCATTTTTTTCTGAAAGAGTCCCAAACTCACCAAATAAATGAGGACCTTGTACTCTGCCTGTAAACTAAAAACAGCTGAGGTTTTTTTGTTTTGTTTTTCTTTTTAAACAAAAATTTCTTTAAGAGACTGAACAGGAATAAAGGTTCTATTTTCTCTTCCCTTTGGTACCATGCTAGGGTTTCAGCTACACTTGTCCAATGTCAATACAGAACTGTGGTTTTGACTTTTTTTATTAATGTGTTAGTGGGTGATCTGCTCTGACAAGTACTACAGATCTTTAGAGTTTTATATATTATCATAATCACTTCTTTGGATTAGCAGAACTTCAGGTGTGTTTATTCATAAATTCACTTCTCCATGGGTATTTCTTTTCCTTTTAAATCACTGAAACTATTTAAGTTTGTGACATTTAAGACTTGAGTGTTATATTTTGGAGATAGCATTTCCAGATTCTTGACTAAAACTTTGAACCCAGCAGGAAAAAATTCTCTCAGACACCTCTGTCATTAAGGTTAGCAAATGTTGGGAAAGTGTGTTTGGATATCTGCTCTGCCCTAGCTAGATATCCAGGCAATGCAACCTTAATAAATGAAGACCACACAAACTTGGAGTGTTAGAAGTCATTCTGTTGCACAGGATAAAAGCAGGCTTTATACTAGAACACTTCGGTGTGCATCAGTGCTGCACAGCCATCATGATATAAAATTTCCTACAGTAAGTGGGAGGAGAGAAATAAAGCGAAGAAAAGCAAATTTTAACATAAAATTAATCTTTTGGATTAAGTACCTCCCATTCTCACTCACAACCACACTCATAAAGCGCTGGTTAAAAACCCCATTACAAGTCTGATATAAAGATTCATAGCACAGTATTAGCCCTCCATATTATAGTATGATATTTAGAGGCTAATGATAAAAGTTTGTTATTATATTCATAAAGCTAAGTCAGCTTTTCATTGAGAGATTCCATGAAGTCCCCAAAAGAAGCCTTCAACCAGAAATTTTTAGAAGTCTACACTAAAACATTTTAGCTTTTCCTGCTTAATGAACTTTTATGTAGAATAACTGTTCCAAAGCTTCAATTGATATATAACAATTTACAGCCAAGTTTAACTCTGTGAATACACCCTTGAATAAGTAACTTTTCTAGCATTTATCATAGCATAGTTAGTATTTTTATTTATAGAATGAAATGGAAAGCTCTTTATTCAGGCAGTGAAAATAGAACAATTTAAATAATTGACTTGTTCTATCAAGACTTTTTCACTAGTATTTGTTTTTCCACAGAACAACCAAGCTAGGAACACATCTTCTGTGAAGACAGTGAACAGTATTTGCAATATGAAAGGCAGTCCACATAACTGCATTTAATAAATTATATTGAAGGATAGCAACAAAAAAGTTAATTTGAAAAAAGAAAACCAATACCTGATACAGGTACCCTGTTAGCTACTGACTTCAAGTAAAGTATAGTGTTCCTATTTTAACAGTAGAAACACACGATGGACCTACAAAGTACTTTTTCTCTTGCAACAGTAACTGTTCCTTTAAGCCAGGCTATGATTTGAAGTCCATGAAAAGAATATACTAAAGTAAACAAGGTCGTAGGGCTCTTTAAAGATGTAGTACCTGACGATGTATGAAAACAACTGATCCTAATAATCGCCACGTGCCACCCTGTCTATCTACGTGAAGCATTCGAAGTATCTGGAGAAACCGGATCCCTCTGTAAGAAAAATAAGACATGAAATGAAAGTAGTGATTAAGAATAATACTGCTCTATCTATACATATATGACTATGTACACTAACATACTGCCATATTACAGAAATGTGATATCACTATATCTGGCTACGGTTGCATCTTAAACTTGAAGTATCTATCTCAGTATATAACATGTTTAATTACATTTCATTATATTAAAAAATATTTGAATATATTTACTGGAACAACAGCAAGTTAAAAAAGAAAAAAAAAAAAAAGAAAGAAGTCTAAACTATGTGCTTTCTAACTCAGAGGAAACTTGCGTATTTTACTTAATTAGGATAGAATCATAGTTCCAACCCCCTAACACAGGCACACCTTCCACAAGACCAGGTTGCTCAAGGCTTCATCCAACCTGCCAGGGATGGAGCAGCCACAGCTTCTCTGGGCAACCTGTGTCAGGACCTCACCTCATAGTGAAGCAGTTTTACCTTATATCTAATCTAAACCTCCCCTCTTTCAGTTTAAAGTTTTATGTCTTATCTCTACATGCCCTTTTAAAAAGTCCCTCCTCAGATTTTTTGTATGCCCCTTTAGGTATTGGAAGGCTGCTGTAAGGTCTCCCCTGAACTTTCTCTTCTCTAGGCTGAACAACACGAACTTTCTTAGACTTTCTGCATAGGAGAGGTGATTCTCAAATGCCTCCTTTTCTTAGCAAAAGTGGTGCTTCAAGCTTTGCTAGCATAAATATAAGCAAACTTTTTTATCTATTTGCCAAAAGAATGTGAATCAAACATGGTATTACTGAAGTCCTTTTTATGCAAGTTATAGAAAACATCTAGTTGAACATAGTAATTTGTGATTTTTAGGACAATAATTGAATCATAAATTCCAAATATTTTCAACTAAAGAAAATGAATTATTTATATTGTTTTTCAGCAGAATGTTATTCAATGGAAATATTTCATTCTAGTCATATGTTTAATAATGAACTTTGTTTACTTACACTTATTATCTTATCACTGACACGAAAGAGTGAAGAGCAGGAAAGGATGCCTGTTAAATTCACCTACCTGAAAATTTTTCACTGAAAGTATTTTTAGATCTTTTTAGCTATCCTTGAAATGTTGTTATTGTTGGTAGCATTGTTTTTTAATTCAATCTTCTTATTTCAGTTCTACCGTGGCTGCATTTTTCTGGGTCACACTGGAAAATCAGCATGGTGCCAGCCATTCCTCAGTCACTGGTCTTACTCACACTGGGAAGGCATACTGTGTTCTGGAAGACGCAACTTTTTCTTTATTGAGAAAGCAGGTTTTCTGAGCTTTCACAGCTGACAGTCAAATAATCAAATGCTTGTCATTTTTTGGAAAGCACACAATAATCCTGGCTATCAGATCATGTACCAGTGACTGTATATAGCAATACCATGTTTTGTTATTTCTTTGATATGCCATTGGAATGACAGTCTTATCTAGCTGGAAACTTCAAAACAGCCACTTAAAAATTACTAATTAAAAGAACAGTCCGAGAAGAATTACAAGACAACCAAATATAGGTTGTCTTGTAAAGTAATTTAACCAACACAAGTGAGCACCAATACAGTTAGGTGATGCAATAGCTTACTGGTTGCTTATG
>JBCJKH010069092.1:0-10411 GCA_039877255.1 Loriculus beryllinus | reverse complement strand
CACCGAGTGCAGCCCTGCCCAATCTGCACCCTTCCCTCACCATAGCGGTGCAGGCACTCTCTGCACTCTCTACACTCCTCTGCACTGCTGCCTCCCCTCTCATTGGCTCTGTCTGGGTGCTCACGTTGGCCACCACCGGGGCAGAACTCCTAGACCGGGCCCTGCTCATACGGCGAGTGCTCATCATCCCGCTCGCCTGCCCGCGCAAACTGCCGCGCAAACTGCTTCGACCCGCTCTGTTTGCCCGCTCTGTGCCGCGCAAACTGCCTCGACCTGCTCTGTTTGCCCGCTTTGTTCGCCGCGCTCCTGCTCGTTTTTGCTCCCTGGGCAGGTTTTTAACCCCTCAGGGCTGGTGCCGCCCCTCCTGGCCCCGCCCCCCGGTGAGTCAGCTCCTCGCCTGAGCTGAGACAGCGGCTCTTGGTCAAGTCCTGTCGAGGGCTTGAGGCTCCCTCCTCGGTGGCTCTTGTCGCTCTGAGGTGAGGCTCCTGGGCGCTGATCTACCCCCGCTTCGCTCCGGTGTTGTAGGTGTCCTCTCTCAAGCAGCTCACCCCAGCAATTCACCGGTAATGGCCGATGATGGCCAAAATATTAACATATTTTTAAAAGCTCTCTTTGCTGTCCTTCACAGTGCTGGCCTGCTTGAACTCTAATCAAGCTTTGGCTGCACGAATTTTCACCCTGCAGAGGCAAACAGCATCTCTGTAGTCCTCCTATGTCACCTGTCCTTAGTTCCAACATCCATACCACTTTCCTTTTCTGCCTAAGTTCTAGAAGAAGACCCCTATTCAGCCAAGCCAGGCTTCTGTCTCATTTGCTTGACTTTCAATACTTTGGAATTGCCCGCTCCTGTTCTCTTAAGACATGGCTCTTAAGAAGTGACCAGCATTCGCAGTCCCCAATACCTTCAAAAAGAGATCCCCAGGGGACTTTACTATCTCTTCCAGCTGCCCAAAGTCTGCTTTCTTCATATCCAGGACTGAAGTTTTGATTGCAGTTTTTCTCCTATCACCAACTTTTGAAACAGAACTATTTTGTGGTCACTGTGACCAAGACAGGCAGCAATCACCACTTCATCCAGAAGTCCCTCTCTGTATTGATCTGCTGTGTCTTCCTGCTTCTTCCCTCACCATTTCCTGCAAATGGAGGGACAGAGGAGAATACTTCTTGTGCTCCTGACCCCTTAATCAATCATCCCAAAGCCCTGAAGTCTCTCTTAATTGCTGTTGGACTTCTTATTGCTTCACTGCTGCCTACATGGAAAATCAATTAACAGATAATAATCTGAAGGCTGTACCAGGGTAGAAAACTTTCTCTTTATGCCATGAACCCAGGCCCCAAGGGATGCAGTAGACTTCCCTAAGTGGGTCTGGTCTGCATATTGGGCACACTCTGCAGGCTGACACCTGGGTGGCAGTATGTTCCCACCAGAGCTCTTTTTGGGAAGCTGCATGGGTCATGGTCTGTGTAGAGTTCAGAGAGGACACCAGGTGGATACCATTGCTCCCCTGTCAATCTGGCAGGGGTACAGCAACCTTCTTGCACACAAATACGCCCTGTTTTCCTGCTTTGAGTGCTTGGGCTCCCTGGAGGTTTCTTGAGGGGGACCCTCATGTGCACCAAGTCCCACCAGCCACTATGGTACAAGCAGCAGGCTCCTGGTGGCTCTCTGGGCTCCTCCTCAGGTTTCTCCAGTTCAGGCCCCCCCACTGTTTACTGCACTAGACTGCTTCACTGCAGAGCATGCTGACTGAGGGGAGCAGTATATATACAGCATATAAAATAAATCACCTCTATTTTAATAATGCTTCCCTCTATAGCACCATATTTTAACGCACTTGTGCATAATCAAGGATCAGTATATTTTGAGATAATTCTAAAGAAAGCAGATTAATAAAGATCGTAACATGAACAGATTTGTTGAGATCTTTGTTCCTTTCTTCCTTGTTTTCCTCCACCACTGCAATATGCTAGCACACCCAAAACACAGCTTCTAGGCTTTGTTCCAATCTAAACTGTATGCAGTAACTCAGAGTCACCAAACACCTAGTACATAAATTACAGCTTTGGAAAATATTTGTATTTTAACTTAAACATGCTTGCAATCTCCACCTGGGGAATTCTAAAGCACCCAAGGAGTGAACACACTTAAATAACAATTTTCCCTCAATAACAATACCAACATGCCTTTAAAACTGACATTCTGAATGGTTGAAAAAGAGACCAAAATATTTCAAAGCTAAAAACAGGTTAGAAAAACTCTACACTAATACGCAAAACTTCATATCAATTTTGACTTTTAACAAAGTTATGTTAACATTTCTGTATTCACTTTTACCTCCTTGTTTTGCCTGAGGACCAAGATAATATGCAGTTTTTCTCTGTTTTCACAGCAATTTCAGCCTGACCATAGTCAAAGAATTAGTAGAAAGCTAGAAAGTTTACAGCACAGTTTCAAAGCAGAAGCACAAGAAAATACACCACAAATCATCTCCACAAGTTTGACTTTTCAAACAAATGTATTATCTAGAGCCTCTACAAGTAACACTTTCAAGTCTGTGCTCTGAAATCTAAACTGTTCAAGCGTAATAGTCAAAGCACAATTCAAGAGCAGTCTTCAAAGGAAAACAACTCTTGCATTTCAGGAATCTTGCAAAATGCTCTCTCACGTATTAAATTGGCCACATTTTTGGCAGATTTCTGATAACATCACTCAGTGGCATTTGTTTTCAAGTCTCTTATTAAGAATCTCTAATTTCCACCAAAGGAAGCAGAACTAGATAGACCTAATAGACATGCTGGAGAAACAGCACTGGAGCTTTGCAGTAGGATGTGAAGTCATGAGAGCTTCTTTCTGTAATTAGGCAGAAAGCTAGCACCAAAGCTTGAACTGACAGAGCATTTCTGAAGCAAACGGCTTCACATCCTTATCTGCAGACTAAAATGGCTAAGGTCCATCTTAGAAATACATGTGTTCACAGTCTTAGAGGAAGAAACACAACCAGAAAGCATAGCTTATGTGATTTTGTTGACAATGTTGGTAACCTACCCTTTGACAAGGGAAGATACTCATAATAATTTAAATGAAAACATATGTACCATCCAACTGGATCAAAAGCATGGTCCTACCACTCAGTGGCAGTTCATTCAATGTTGGTCCTAACAGGCAACACTGATGGCAGTGAAAGAATCATTTCTACAGCAGTGTATTAGAATCACTGGGGCAGGTAAAAAATTGTGTAGACAGCAGACAAGCACATAGATAACTACTGAGGAAGCAAAAATTTTTGAGACTTTGGTTATTCCTTGATGATCCTCTGAGGTTACTTTTAGAAGCTGAAATTAAAATTATATCTGTCCTGAGGGTATTTTATTCTCAATGCAAACTCCAGAATCTACAATTTTATTTCAGTTACTGACAAGAACCCATCCAGGAAACCCTGCTGAAGTCAATAAGGTTGCACTGTCTATGAAAGGGAAAATTAAGTTGTTGACAGAAGGAGGAACCTACATCTTCAATAAATTTGAAATTAATCACTGATCTCAGTTCATTTTGTCTTGGATAGGTGTCCATGTTACCAAAACCACAGCAACTAACACTTTTGTTGGCAGCCTCAGGCAGGCCAAAGTCAAAGAAGCATGAAAACTGGACAAACATCACAGCTTTATAGGTGGCCCCTCCAGTAAAAAAATGGGGGGGAAGATTATGAAACTTACTATGTTATGTGTAATGCTAATGACAGATAGAAGACATCCATTTCCAGGGCTGTCAAGGCTGATCAAGCTGCACCTCACTAAACTTGCCGTTAAAAAAGCCCTAACCTGCCTCCTTTTCCTCCTACACACATAAACACTTTTCACAACCTTAAATTTATTACGCCACATTTACTTGCTGGTAAAGGGAAAAAAACCCAGCAGTTTTCTGGAAAGTCAGAAAAAAATACTTGTTTTCACTGAAATGGAAACAAAAGATGGTGAGGAGTTGTTGTGGATAAAACATGAACCAGAAAAGATCTTCAAACAAATCTGAAAGTTAAATAGTATGGCAAATATGCTCCCAATGATTTATGACCATCTTTATGTCATTTTGAGATCGTTCTCCAGTTTTCTGAAATTTTACAGAACGCTTGTTTTCAAAATAGGATTATAATAATAAGTATCCTACAAAGCTGTTTTATTTGAGGTTGCAGAAGTATTTTTCCCTTTCTTCTGCTTGTCGTGAAGGCAGAAATATGTGATGGAGGATTCTCAGCAGATATAATAAACCTGGAAAGCCATTTGGCATCAACAGAAAGGCAGGGATGAGACTCCTTTCATGAAATCAAACGGCAAAGCAACAAGTAAGAACAAGCCACTGCATTAAAAAAAAAAAAAAAAAAAGGAGCCATATCAAGCTTGATGAAAACAGTTAATAAATAGCCTTGGCTATTCTATCTAGCAATCAGCTTTTGAGCCTTCCATTTTTCTCAGCAATCCTCTGAACTCCTATGAAGGAAGAAAAGGAAAGCAACGCTGCGTATGCTTTGAACACAACAGCTGGCATAAACTGTCACGATATTTGCCATGACCCATTGAAGGAACATGAGACAGGTGGGGAAAAGCACAGAGCATCATCCTTTGGGGCACTGACTGTGTTCCAGAAGCACAGCCAAAGGCACATTGTATTGAGAAATGTACCAGCAGAGGTCTTTAGGCAGCACTGCAACTTGAATTATCTGCCACGAAGTGGAGCACAAAGTAAGGGAACAACAGAACTGACCAGATTCTTCACACTTACATGTTAGTCTCTTCCTGTTTTGTTAGCGGTAAAGGATACTTTTGGCTATTCAAATTGCCACAGTAATACTCAGTACAGCATTTTATATGCAGTAACTGCCTAGCTGCGTAAAGAACTGACATATAATTAGAGATTTTAAACTGGGCTTGTACTGTCTAATAACTCTGCTAAAGCCAGTAGCAGCATTTCATTTTTCTGTGCTTGTCCCTGCTGTCTGGGAAAAAAAAACCGAACAAAACACCTATAATTTTGCCCAGTCAAGTGGAAGTCCTTAAATTCATTTCATCTTTGAATTCTTTTTTGATTTTTCTTAAATCTAACCACTGCGTAAGTCTTCTCCACCCCATAATCATATAATACTACATAATCATGTTTATTCAATTCTCAGTCTAACTCCATTTTATTAATTCTATTAAAATATAAAATAAATAAGCTTAAAGGGAAATATGTATGAAAATAAGCTCCATGCATATCTAATTCAGTCAGTAAAAAAAGAAACTCTAGTTGAAAAGCCATCGACTTTTTACCAAGAATGTCATTTATGACCAAATGAAAAAAATGCTCACATTAACACAGAAAATGAACATTTTATACAGGAGTGTAAGTGAAATATATAATCTGGAATTTACAATATGTTCCAGTATGGTTACGGATAACTGCACCGGGGAAGCAGGAGAAGGGAAAGAGTTTGGTTGGAATGATTAAAGTGCACACATGAAAAAGACAAGTATTTTTTCAGCTGCAGCTGGGTTTAGGTAGAGAGCACACACAAGGCTCTCTTCACTTTTTTCATTGGAATATTTAGGTGCTCCGGTAAAACGAGGAAGTGGGATGGTTAAATGAATAGTGTGTGCTCATGAAGATTCAATCAAGGAATGGCAGCTCTAAACAATGAAGCCTCAGAAGCAGGCATAAAGCTTTAATAGTCCAAATGTTTGCACACGTGTACTTATGTCCAGAATTTAATCTGATAACCTGTCTTCAAGGTTTTCCAGTCCTTAGACTCGAAAATGTCAATTAAGTCACCTGTTTAACTTAATAGTTTACTCAAATGCTATGAAAACTTACTGATACTGAAAATACTTCCTACCATTGTGCTTGCTCTCACAAAGATGATACACATTATATGTGAAAATATAACACCCAGTATATGGAATAACAAATGTCAGACACTAAGTGTCCTATAGGATCATTTGCTTATTCAGACTTACATGTCTTAGATGAAGCCAATGCACTTAATGCTTGGAAGTCTGTTGTTTGGATAAAAAAATAATTTATTTAACATTTCATTAAAAAAAAAATTCATGCGCATGTGAAAAATATGCTGAATTTTCTGTCTTCATATGAGGAGTATCTTTATTTTTAAGTTTATTGACATTAGCCTTTCTTGTAAAGAATGAAGTTGTACACTAATGAGGAAAGCACGTGGTGCTTTAGTCACATTACCTATAACAGCTACCATCCAAGTGAGTTGTGTGAGTTGGAGTGGACAATGTAGTTTTAATTCTGTTTAGGCAGGAACCAATTTTTCTACAAAGGAAATTAATTACAGTCTCAATGATTTTTGAACAAGACATTTTTTTCTAGAATTGACTAATTCAGAAAGATCTCACTAAGGCAAACACAATCAAATAGTGAATCAAGAAGATTCAAGAACTTAGTGCCTGGAGTTCTTAATTTCTCTATATATCCATCAGTATTTCACAGGAGCCTTCTAGTTCCCCAAAAGCACGTCTTGAAGCCTGACATGAAAAGACCACCTCTGGTAGAAGCAGAAGGGTTAGCTTTGCTCCTGGACTGGAATCTGTCCAATGTGAACATCCACTTCAGAACTGTGAATAATCATATCCATGATTTTAACCTTTTGATTTGGGAGGGTCCCAAAAATTTTGAGGACAGGAACTGGAAAAATCCTGCGTATATCTCTCCACCTTCCTCTCACTCCCAAGTAAGATATATTTCTCTAGTCTCTTGGGCCGCATTCTGAAACCACTTTGCACAGAAAACTCTATAGAGCTAGAGTAAGAAGTGAGTAAAATTTGACTAACGGCATTATGAGTTTTTAATTTGTCTCAGTCATAATTAATGCACAACAGTTTCTATTTTTAGATAGTTGAAAAGCACACAATCATCCAGCACATTTTGTACTGCATTGCAGAAATGCAAAAAGCAATATAACCCACAAGAATCATTGTATTATAATTCACACTGAGAAGCTTGACAGTTATATTTGATTCCAGAAACACTGTGGCAACTTAGCAAGATCACTTAGCAGACGATTTAAACTTATGAAATGTGTTGAGAGACTTGTGGACTCAATTTTTTTCCAAATATTTTTAATCTGCAATACTCCACATCTATTTTAACAAGGCTTTACATTGTATTAACATAATTTTATTAATCTATTTATTCATCTTCCCACAGTCCAACATGAACCTCAGAAAGCAACAGGGATTCTCCCTCTTCTCTCTTAGATTACAATAAATAAAAGAACATCATAAAAGCTTTTGAGTCATGTGGTTATTTTCGTTCAGATGTATTCTACACTAACATTGTCTAAATCTTCCATAGTATAAAAGAATTTGTGTATTTCTCTACTAAGGCAGTTTACCTGTCACTGCTCTGGACACCTCATTAACACCTACAGTTACACAGGCAATATACACTACACAAATACCACAAAATGCACCATGGGACCTCCTCTGCACACAGATAAACATTGAGATAAACAGTACTTCCCATTCCTCCTTCATTCCAAGTGTAATGACCACAACATTAAATACACCATGGCATAGAAGTAGAAATTAAATTAACAAAGTTGAATCAATCTGATCTATAGAAAACCAGTCTATTTCCTCAAAATCAAGAACACTCATGGTATTCGTTTCACCTGGAGAAGAGAAAACTCAAGGGAAACCTCACAGCAGCCTTCCAATACCTAAAGGCAGCCTACAAAAAATCTGGAGAGGGACTTTTTCTAAGGGCAAGTAGTGACAGGTCAAGGGACAATGGCTTTACACTGACAGAGGGTAGATTTAGATTAGACATTAGGAACAAGTTCTTCCCTGTGAGGGTGGTGAGACACTGGCACAGGTTGCCCAGAGAAGCTGTGGCTGCCCCGTCCCTAGCAGTGTTCAAGGCCAGGTTGGACAAGACCTTGAGCAACCTGGTCTAGTGGGAGTTGTCCCTGCTGTGGCAGGGGTTTGGAACTGCATGAGCTTTAGGGTCCCTTCCAACCCAAACTCATATATGATTTTATGATCAAAATACAGTAAAAACCACTGTCATTATACAAATTCATGGTTTATTGTGTTGTTACTTTTAGTATGTAAAAACATCGTGTATGGTAAAAAAAGAAATAAAAATATTTTCTGTTTTTAGAACAGCACAATTAGTGAAATAACTCCCAGTTAAGAAACTTTTTTTGCAAGGTCTTGCAATAAAAATAAAACCCTGTCTTTTGTAAACTACCATGGTGACCTCTCCTGGTAGAAAAATATATGACCTCTAACCATGAAAACATGCAATCAGATTAATACTCAAAGAAGGAATTACACCTGGCTCACTTTTTAGCTTGTTTTTAATGCCATATCCTTAAAGGTCTAGATGCCACTTACCAATCAAAACTGACACACAGACTACTAGATCTTTAAGAAAATATTACAGCCTCCTGCTGTATGGGCTAAATCCTATATAAGAGGCTTTGGCAACTTTTTAAAAGCAATTTTTCAATAGTATCATCTTAGAGTAAGATTAAAATATAACCGTATACATTAAAGAATTAAAATTTTGGACAAATTAGAACAATAAAATGTTACCTAAAAGTGACACAATGAAGGAAGCCTGAAAAAAAACAGATGGACCTAAACATATGCATGGTTTCCTGAAAACGTGGTGTATTTTCCTTTTCTGGCATAATTTTTTAAAATAAAAATAAAAATTTCCATTGGAACTTCAAGTAAAAATACTCCTAAGCTGTTTTGTTTGTTTTAATTTTTAATTTCTGTTACTTAGCTAATGTGCGGGAGGGGATTATCCCCCTCTGCTCTTGTGAAACGCCCCCTGCAGTCCTGCATCCTGCCCTTGGCACCCCAACACAACAGGGATGTGGACCTTTTGGAGCAAGTCCAGAGGAGGCCACAAAGATGCTCAGAGGGCTGGAGCACTTCTACTATGGAAACAGACTGAGAGAGTTGGGCTTGTTCAGCCTGAGAAGAGAAGGCTCTGGTAAGACCTTCTAGCAGCCTTCTAGTACTTAAAGGGAGCCAACAAGAAACCTGGAGAGGGACTTTTTACAAAGGCATGTAGTGAGACGACAAGGGAGAATGGTTTTAAACTGACAGAGGGGAGATTTGGATTAGAAATTAGGAAGAAATTTTTCAGGTAAGGATGATGGAACAAAAAGACAGCTGTTAGGTTTTGCCTTCTTCAGGATGAACACTCTTCAAGAGCCAGGTTTCTGTCAGAAAAGTGCATGCAGATGCAACTCTGAGATCAGGCAGGAACCACAAACTCATTCTGCACTCAGTCACACAGTGTTTAAGGAGCACTTATGAAAACCATTCGGAAGGTAGCAGATAAAACCAAGTAATAATTAGAAGTCAGTTCTGCCAAAGACAGAAAACGAACTGTGTTGACTCAAGGTTAAGTACTGACTGTAGGAAATCACATAATCACTGTACTTGACTTGTATTTGGAAGAAGCTATTAAAAAGGCAAATGAATGCTTAAAAATATTTCCATGAGTGCCAAAAGTGTTTAAGTGTTTAGAGAGTAATTAAGTAGGAAAGAAAAAAAAAAAAAAAAAGACAACTCTTAAACAGGTTTTTTCCTTCCTTGTTTTTAACAAAAAGTATTAATACATTTTTAAAAGGAATTTTAAACCACTTCCAAAATTCTGATGCTCACATTGCTGTTGGTGACAGGCTTTACCATGTGTCTACAAAAAAGCAAGTAAGCCACATTCCTTCCTCTACCCTCAAATTGTTACACTTAGAACGCATCATACATTCTGACTATCTAACTTCTGGTACTTAGGTATGGCATGATAATTTGTGAGACTGTATTTCAAGCTCATAAACACCATCCTGAGCAGAGTTACTTGTTTTTAGTATGGAATAGAGTAAGTTTTCTCTTTTTGGCAGTCCCAGTTACAGGACTGCCCATCATCATCCCTCACACTGAGCTTTTGGCTCAGTACATTGCTCAGTTTTGCCAAGTTATTCTGGTGATCAAAATAGAGGATTTCTTAAGCCATATTTAGGGCATGAGATACTGGAAGAAATGCACAGGGACATCGGACAGAGGGCTTAAGAGAGGCATGACAGACTTCTTCCAGAAGCCAAGTATTAAGTATATAGTGCACCAAATTGTGATCTGGTAGCAGGCTACTAAGTGATGAAAAGCTAACAACACATCACAAAGTGATGAAAGCTAACAACAGGTAAACAAGAGAAGTTATTATCCCCTTTACTCAGCACTCATTACATTGCACCTAGAATACTGCTCCTGTTTTTTTCAACCACTACAAGAAACACTTTGATAAAGTGGAGGACGTTCCAGTGAGTGCTCCATCTCTGGCAGTGTTCAAGGCCAGGTTGGACGAAGCCTTGGGAGGCATGGTTTAGTGTGGGGTGTC
>JBCJKH010069087.1:0-12077 GCA_039877255.1 Loriculus beryllinus | reverse complement strand
CTGACAGAGGCACAGGTTGCCCAGAGAAGCTGTGACTGCCCCATCCCTGGCAGTGTTCAAGGCCAGGTTGGATAGGGCTTGGAGCAACCAGATCTAGTATAAAGTGTCCCTCCCTGTGGCAGGGGTTTGGAACTGGACGAGCTTTAATGTCAACTGTACAATTATATGGTTTGTCTGAGCTCATTATAGAGTTTAGACGTAAAAAAAATCAACCAGGCCCCTCTGAAAGAAAAGTTTTTTTTTAACTACAGGCATTAAATCAGTGTCCAAATCCTGAATGTTAAATTAGAATGTGTAAATAGCCTGGACAGAAGGTTGCTCAGACCTCAGCAATAACAACATTTCAAACATGCTTTCATAAATTCAAACTGATATTTTGCAGTGAAACAGGAACATTGTCTCATTTATTTTATTAAACCACTAAGTTGTTCTTGCAATTCAAGCAGCTGATCTCTCAAGCACCCTCTCTGTACTTAAGGAAGAAATTTCTTAGACAAGAATACGTGAGACTTTTCAAAGCAGTTGCCCAAGCCATTATGAAGTCTGACAACAGAGGCTTTGAGTGATTAATGGCTTTGGTGGGTTAACCATAGGTTTGTTTGATATCAAACAGCCAGTCTGTGAAAAATACTAACAGTATGTCATTAATTTCTCTGCAGCTATTGAAAACTTACATGACCAACCATTCTCAAACACTGGCTGTAAAGTGAGATTAGTGAAGAATGTGTGTTTCATTTTAAGTGGTAACAATCAGTTGCTATTGTGATCATTTTGCTTCCTTTGAAGCCTTCAGATGAATTGTTCTTTTTTTTTTTTTTTTTTTTTTTGACAATATTTAGCAGCAAAGCTCAAGCCCAGTCAATAAAACATCAGTATAAAAGCACAATGTAGTCCTTTTAAGGAAAGATGGGAGATTTTCATATGGTAGTGGAACACAAGAACATTAAGGCTTGGCCAAAATGGATATTCCAACTGAGCAAATATGAAAGAAGTTTCTAGTGCGGCCGTGCACAAGGAAGTACCAGGTTCTTACTTTCCTTGGTTCCAATACAAGAATGCATGTTTCACTGCAGCACTTCCTTAGCACAACCTGTGTCAGGTGGGACTGGGTTTTGAGCAAGGTGGTGAAGTGAAAGGTATCCCTGCCTATGGCAGGGTGGTTGGAACTAGATGGTCTTTAAGGTCTCTTACAACCAAAACCGTTCTGTGATTCTTTGATTCTATGGTAGGGCTTTGCTGCAGGTGTCTCAGCAGATAAGAGCAGGGTTCATGGGTTTGTTTGCTAGCTTGTTTCACTTACAAGTGTGTTCAAAATGAGTAGTGTCAAATTTTTCTGTTTCAAGGAAGTCAAAGTAAATATTTCAAGAGAAATAATAGGAAAGTTAAGAGATGGTATTTAAACAGGAGAACACTGTGAGTGTTGCTCTTTCTTTGCAAAGTCCATGGAACGTAACCGCACAGGAACAATTTTTCTACTGTCTTGTGACACTACTTGAAGAGGGGAAAGAAAAAGTACACTCCAGTGACAAGCAAGATATTTTTGGCTGGCTAGGCACAGATTTAATTCGTGTGATTTGCCTGAATGGTATAATTATGATATTAATTTTCATCATGTTGCCTAAATACAAGTGCAACTGCCAGAAACAGAAGACTGAATTGGCAGCCAATGAAATACAGTTAATGCACAGGAAATATCTCAGTCTAAAGTAATTTACAGATTATGTGAGAATGAGTGGGAGTGAAGCAGCAAGAGAAAAGGAAAATATAATCTATGAAGATGACAAGAAATCTAATTAAACACAAATTTCACTCCTATGGGATTTACGAGCTACGTTTACTTTTCCCCCGAGAAAATCTTGTATTATATTAGTCCTGAATCACTTAATGACAGGGAATTCAAATATTTCTGACCATTCTCCAGCATAATGTCAAAAGAAAAAATAATTCCTTAGTTGCTAAAATATCCTGTTGTAGCTAAGGGGATCCTGAAGGCAACCAAAGGCTGTCTTAAGATCAATGAATTAGTGAAAAGAATGTAGAGTCACACAGAGGATGGATAGGGGTATGTATGGCTGGAATAAAGGGGAATACCCAAGCAGTGATGCAGCTACTAAGAGTAGTGAGATATTAGCTGTCAATTTTCAAACATCCAAGGACACAAAAGACTGGAGAACTAGCATTTGTGGGATTGATACAACTTCTGAAAATGTCATTCTTAGATGAACAAGGCAGTGAAATATTCATAAAATCTATTTTCTCCTTTAGCTTTCTACTTTATCAATCTATTTAATAGATTCTATCAAATCTATATGTATTATTTCCGCATGCATATAACATAGCTGAGCATATGCAAACGTACTGTTGCTGTGGGAATTCTTAGATAAAGATGCAAATGCATCCATCTAAACACTTTTCTTACTGTTAAAAAAATCCAGCTAACATCTGAAGCTGACCCAGCAGTCATGTTGAGAGGCACAAGTGGATGGCTTGCAAAGCAACCAGGACAAAATATGCTGCTCATCATCAAAACGAGATTACAACATATGAGGAAAACACTACAAATAAAACACTGGTCTGATACAGAGATAACCCATAAGCCACTAAAACAGTGACTCGCTGATATCATAGTACTTTATTTTTGAACTGTTTAAACTTATGCTTGGGTTGATTCCTATCATATTAGAAAATAGAATTAATGGGTTAGTATATTGTTTTATAGTGCTTGAGTGCTTAGAAATAAACAGTCAGGAGAAAGAAAATTTTAACAGACACATTCACATTGAAAATCAATTTAAAACTCTATAAGCTACTAAACTGTTGGATTTTTGGTTCCCCTCATAAGTTTCAGTTCCTTATGAAATTAGGTAATATGCTTGATAGAATTTGGTCTACAAGATCTTTGTTTCATTAGAGGTATTAGTGGGTATTCAGTTCAAAAATGTCTTGCTGAGTTTTTCTGGGATTAATGTACTCTTCCTATGGTTTTATAATGATATTTTAGTGCTATTATGAATCATTTGAGTTGTGAGTAATTAACCTCTCTAGAAATCTGACTCCTAAGGATGTCTCATGTTGAGTAATCATAAAATGAATCACTGAAAGCAGACATGTTGGGAATATTTCAAGTTGATCGCCCAAAATTTGGAGTCACTCTTTGAGCAGGTAATCACTCAAAACGCAAGTGTATCTGCTCCCGTGATCTGTGTCATGCAGAAAAATAAACAATGTATGAATTAATCTAGATGACACCCAAGGAAGAACAGCAACAGCTATAGTTAAATCATAGGACTGAAATTTTGCCAAACTGTAGCCTTTATCCATGCTCCAAAGTTAGCAATCATCAAGCCTCTAACCCAAATGAATAGAGCATCCTTTGTTTCATCAGTTCTGTGCTGATGTGAATTGTTACTTGCAGATGTATTTTGCTGTTCTTATGCAGTCATTTCCTCTTCAGCCTCCAACAGCTAACTTAACTTTGTGAAACTACAAACCTACACAAACAAAACTCCCGACTTTCCATCTGTGGAATTATCTGATGCTTCAGTGTTAATGGATTTTGAAAATCTGCAGACAGAAAAAAAATGCAGACTTTGCAAGATGTTTGATATTTATAACTATTGTAACTGCAAAACACAGCACATTATTTGTTCCAATAACAGATCTCAGCAGCAATAAAGTGTATGCCTCTCCTCCAGGTTTTAGCTGTGGGAAGTATTTTGACAGTTTTATCCTCTGCATGTAACTATATGTGGGCAGAGTTGTGTTTTCTTTTTGCTGCTGAAGAGAGGCTTTGAAGTTTGCCATGAATCTTAGCTATATGAGCACGTTCTCCTACTAAAAATCCTTTCTTACTTTCTCCTTCCCTTCAGAAGGAAGTATGCTGTTGGTGCCCAGATTAGTGCTTAGTAACATCACCCTCTGGAAACTCTTCCTCTCCTGCTAGTGGGACACTGCAATGTCAAATACAGCTTACTGTCACAAAGCTGTGGCAGCTGGCACTGTAAGATAAAATTCCCCTCTAAACCTCAAGCCAGTGCACAGCTCACACACCCCTTCTATATCTCAGGCCCCTTTGGAGGCTAGCAGCTTAGGTACTGAGCTTGTCTCGGGCCTTTCCAAGGACAGGTTTAATCCATTTCTGGTGTTAGCTGCTGTAAGTCATGACCACTGAGATGGGGAGAGCACCCTAGCACTTGATGTTATAATAAAACCTCTTTGGCATGCCTTTCCTCTCTTGCTTGGGAATAAAAAGCGGGTGATGATCTGCACCAATATCCAGCACATCTATCATTAAACCACCACCAAATAACCACTACAGGAGTTGTGAGAGCTCCTGTTTATCCTCATGACCTAGAAGCAGAAGTCAAATCTAAACCTAGTTCAAACCTAGAAGAAGTTGAAGGCAAGCATCCAGAGAATTCAGCATCAGCTTAGAGAAATCCATCCTTCAGTTTGAAAACCATGGAAGTTTCTTTGTTTTGACTCTTTGTTGACTTGAAGTCACAGTATATATATACTCTTTTATACACTTCAGAGTACAGACAGCTACTATTTAAGGATTCATAGATAATGTTTTCATTTCTTCTTCCTTCTCTGAAAAGGCACAATTCTAGAAAGAAAGATCCATCTTTTTTTCTCCTTAGTTTGTGGTTACAGTAGCTATAAATAATAGCTTTCATTGCAATTGATGAAAGCTGCTTCCTGGTGTCCTGACGTCAAGAAGCTTGGTGGTTTCATGCAGTTTGGTTGTGGCCTACATTTCAAAGCTTTCCCAAACACTGCTGTGTTATGAATCTCATGACCATAGACTTCCCCATGGTGACTGAGCAATTGTGTCTGCCCGGCTGCAATTGAGGAACATGGAGAAGAGAGAGAATAGAAATTCAGTTAACTTTGTCAGTCCGCTTTATCTTTCTGTTGCATTTTTCTAAGCTACTTATGGTAGATATTAATATACAGAGTTTATGGTCTTCCCTTTCTTTTTGTACCTCAGGCTGAGCATAGCAGAGCGGCTTAGGGGAAGGAGCCACTCGGTATTCATTTGTAGAACAAATTTTATATGGCATTTCACAATGTATTTTTTCCAAACATTTTCCAGGGATATCAGGTCTGCTTGAATCTTAATCTGCAGAAAACGTTGCAGGTAAAGAGTAATATGTACTATGGAGGTAAAGGTCTTTGTTTATTTTAATAGTTGATTTTTGAATGACACTCGATACTGTGTTATATGAATTGGTTGGCATTGAGACTCTATGTTTTACCTGCCAACCTGTGCTTTGGCCCTTCCAGTTCAGCAGAGATCATGTTAATGATTATGCTTGCCATCTTGGTGTAAGGGGACAGAGTAACAGATGACTACTTATTGCATTTTGTTCTTTGCTTCATTTCTGTTATATGGGCAATTTTCTGTTATCCTCTCTGAGCACCTAAAATTATTCTTTGTGCAACAATGTGAAAATATGTTAAATTCTTTGCTATCACATTTTCCCACAAGGTCGAAAAGTACATTGTGTGTCTCAAAAAAGAAAGTTAAAAAGTTTGTTGATATTTATGTTCCAAGCCAGCTTATGTTATCTGTTGGACTCTACACCACCATCTGGTTGAATTAATGACGTGTGAAACTCGCCTTCTATATGACAGACATCAGTGTGACATTTTGTAAGACAAAGTAATCCACCTGCTGTGTTTCTTTTCAAACTGTTATTTCCTTACCTTTCAAATGTTTTGCAGGACTAACCTCAAAAACAGAGTGAGTGCACGGACCTTCAGTTATTTTTAAAGGGAATCACATTTGAATAAGTAACTGACAAAAAATAAGCTCTGTGAAGCTCCAGAACTAACCATGTCCATGCATCCACAGTCCATGTGACCTGAGTAGCAGTGGCGGGATCATGTTATTAACTGACAGCTGTGGAAGAGCTGCTGTGCTCTGGGATGTGAAGTACAGCTGAAGTTCAGTAGAGGAATGAGCAGGTTGCACTAGCAACGGTTCCCAAATCCTTGGTCGCTTTTAGTGACAATGTCCTCTTTGGGAAATGCTGCAGACCTCAGTGTGAGGCTGCCCTCCCTTGGAAACTTTATTAAACCACAGGATACTTGTGCCTTCCTTCACTAGCACTTTGTATTGTTCCCCAGCTCAAAGAAGAGTACTTCAGGGGGTTTCTTTCAAGTTTCATGTCTGTCCTTTGGTGGACAATCTTTGTGTCTTATCTTCATTATATTTGTGATGGAAAGGAATAGCTTTTCACTATTGTTTGCTCATCCACCAAATTTTAAACTGACTACCTGGGTCCTGATGAAGTGATGCTGCATAACTTTAGAGTCCTTAAAAAAATTCCATTGCAGTCTTGAAGCACTTGGCTAACATTAGCTGTTGGTGCATCTGAGAGTTTGAAATACACCTGAATTTCTCTGTAATGTGTGTCCTACAGCACTACTCTAGGCTTGAAAAAGCCTCTATGACAAATCTAGCCCAGTCATCAGTCAAATCTTTTCAGGTCTTTGTCTTCATTTCCCCTGTTAAATCACAGAATCACAGAATGGTTCAAGTTGGAAGGGATCTTAAAGACCATCCAGTTCCAAGCCCTCTGCCATAGGCAGGAACACTGTCCATTAGACCAGGTTGCTCAAAGCCCCATCCAACCTAGTCTTGAACACTGCCAGGGATAGAACATTCACAACTTCCTTGGGCAACCTATTCCAATGTCTTGTCACCCTCACATTGAAGAACTTCTTCCTAATGTCTAATAAATCTACCCTCTTTCCATTTAAAGCTATGCCCCTTTGTCCTATCCTTATGCCCTTGTACAAAGTTCCTCTCCAGATTTCCTGTAGACCCCTTTAGGTACTGGAAAGCTGTAATGATAAATTTCTTCTGGAAAAAATACTCCAGCTTCTGAGACCTACTTAAAAATTCTAGAGAGTTACTGGTTCTGGTTCCTGTGTCTAAATGTTACTGTATGCATATTGCTACTGTACACAATTATGCTTCAATATACATATTTGGAAAACTTTTCTGAGGCCAGCATGAGAGCTTTGCTGTAAATAAATGGGCTAATGGAAGAGTTGGCTAATGCAAATGTGGCACATAACCCAAACTCTGCCCAGAACTTGTCAATTTCTGCACTAGTTCTATGTCTCAAGTCCCATTTAGCCAGGCTGTTTTATTTCCCACCACTGAAGCCTTGCCTTTTGCTCTAAGTCAGATTTCAGTTTCTGCTGTGGATGCTGGATCTGGTTTTACCCATGATCCTGCATCCTTCAAGGCAGTAAGTCATACTCAGAATCCAAGTGCTTGCTGGAGGAGGCCAGAGACAGTAAGAGTGTTTGTGAGGCTTCCTCTCAGATGTCATCTGTCTAAGCTTTAAAGGTTGCAGCCATCCTTGCTGGAACTTCTCTTTAAACACATTTCTGCATCACCTCTTTTGTTTCATCTGTTTCTGCATCACCATTTTCAGGGTGGACAACTGAATAAATCACATCATCTAGATCTACTGTTAATTCTCACCTAGTCTCATAAGCACAGAGAGACTCACAGAAATTAACGATTCTCCCTAACAAGAGCTAAGAATCATTTGTTATAGGGAGAAAAGATTCAGCAATAACATCAACAAGCTTTTTCCTCTCTGCTTTTCCTCCACACACTTCACCTAGTCTAGAGGGATTACTTCTTGCAAGACCAAATTTATTATGTTTCTCTCTATATCAGACATGACCTTCTCATGAACAGGCATTCTTAAGCAGTGCTAAATTATAAATGATGGCTTCCTGACAGCAACAGCTCAGATCGAAATTTCAGCAAATGTCAGACATGAGGTCAGAATCTGTTTCAGTCCCCAAGGAAAAGGAACTCTGCTAGCAAGGGAAGTGCCTGCTTGCTTAAGAGACATGCTTGGAGTCCGTCTGCATGTGCATGTTCCATTGTTACTTTTATGCACATTTTATTTCCTTTTTAAATAATGCATAATAAAATAAGACCCCTGCAGTCACAATATTTTTGGCATGGCAGTTCTAATACATAATTGATACTAATCCAGCAAGTCCCTTATACTTCCATCTAGCCCTTATCTTTGTGATTAAACCCCTTCAGCACAGCCTGCTCCTGTCAATAAGGGCAACTCATACAGCAGGTGGCTTTCCCTATGGGAGAATTCAGAAAGGCTGCTGAACCCATCTATCTCCAGTAATGGATGTTGATGTGTGCATTGTATATTTTTTTTCTACAGCTTTACAGCTATTCTTTGCAACTGATTTCTCAGTTTGGAGAAAGTATACTTTATAATCAGAGCTGCTTTCAGGCTCTGATGTTTTTCAGTTACAAGTGTTGCAGCGGTCTGTCTGGAAAGATGTTTTCCCTTGATTACAACAGGCCAGACTTACTGGACCCAATTGTACTGAAAGTCAGACCCTTTTAAGGACTCTAATAACTGTGAACACTAGTGATTTATGGGTGCATCTACTTCTGTTGGATAAAACTATGCCAATTATCTGAGTATGAATATTATGGGCATGAGAGGAACATCTGGATGCGCACTGTGAATAAATACATGTTGACTTTGAAAGGCAGCTTGTAGTGCACATGGAAGGTATTTGACTCAGAATTTCACTGTACTTGTGTACCTTCCCCTTACTGGTTCTCCTGCCCATCTCTTTCACAGGCACTTTTACATGTATTAAAACATGCCAAAGGTGTATCTGAAGCCAGTTCTGTAGAACAGAATTGTCTGGTCTTTATGGCTTTGCTAGAGATACTGTAATGAGTTACAGCAGTGATGGTAAAGTTGTCAAAAACTGCCTCTGCTCCTCCATTTTATGGAAAAACTTTATGATATGTCCCACATTACTTCTGCACATTTTTGCTTGTTCTTTTTCCACCTTGCTGCCAGCTAACATCTCTGCTTGCATAAAAAGATGTTTTCAAAGTCCCTTCAACTCTGCTTGTAAAAGCAGTTCTCTGTTTTAGAGAATGAACTCTGTCTTTCATCACTAAGATTTTTTTTTTCCCATTTCATGCTTCTTCCTTGTGCATTCTGACTGCTCTCTGCAGCTGGAAGGATGACTGTAGATGCTGTCACAGTAATGATATTATTACATCATGACAGCTGAGGGGAAAAGAAAACAAGTGGCAAAATTTGTAATGATTTTTCAAAGGCTAACTGATACAGCCAGGTAAAAACAGATTACCCTTTAGACACCATTCCTTGATAGAAATATTAATTCGATATTGTAGTTATGATTCTCCCCTTCCAACAGGATTATATAAAACTGTCCACCATATTGGGGGCTTAAAACACTTTGTCAGTGAGAATACATGTTTGTTGGTGCAGAATATATCTGCAGAGTAAATCTCGATCAGGAGAAGCATTACAGGAATTTGTCAACAGGTCTTTGTATGGGCAGCTACATATCCATTCATAATGGCATTCACACACTGCTTGTGTTATTCTTACACAGTGAGATTCAGATGCCAGTTTTTCAAATGGTATCAATAGGAAGAATGCAGAGAAATCAGCCTGTTCAAAGGTGACACCACGCAAAAGCTGACAATAATATCTCTTAACACTTTGTTGTTGTACCTTTGGAGCACTGAGGATTTATAGCAGCAAGGAATAAAGGCTGACATTTGACACTGAATACCAACCAGCTGAGGTTTTTTTTTTTCAGCTCTCTTCTACCTTACGAAACAAATCCAGCCTTCACAAAAACTCTACTAGTGGAGCATGAAATACTCGCACAACTGAAGGCTCAGCATAAAGCAAGGTGGTTTAGTCAGGTGGTAACTGGGTGCATTTGGAAGATAACCAATAAACCTTTGTAGGAATATGGCATTGTAGCACTTTCATCAATGGAAAGTATGCCATAGCCTGAAAGATGATTCCACTGCAACAACTGTTAAATTCAGCAGAGCAGAGAGTGAGTGGGATGCTGAAGTGGAAGGGAAAGCCCTGTTCTTTTGGAAGTCAGATGGCTGGAAAGGGAGCAAAGACAAGGTACAATGGGATGTGTGCAGAAGTACAAGATTCTACAAATGACAGCAGGCAAAGACTGGATTTACTGAAGGATACAGCTCTGACTTTTGTGTGTGTTTCGGGCTGAGGGTGAGCGAAGGAACAGATTCTACTTTGCAATACTTGGAAAAGGTTTTCACCCAGCTCTCCTGAGCAGGTTCAGAGTATCACATCCACTTCAGGGGCAGAGGAAGAAATGTGAATAGTAGATCAGGAGGGTAGGGGGCTCTGTGAAGGAAAAGGCTCAGCAAAGAAACAAGCAATAGAAGACAGGAGATGCAGATGCATTTTAAAGTGAACCAGGAAAACCACATGCCCAGAATAACTAGCCTTTCTGGCTGGGATCTTGGTACCAAAGCAGTAGAGGTGAAGCTAAATATTACCACTCAATTCTCACTAAAATGGAGTACAACAGAGAAGAATCATGCCTGAATTTCAATTTTTTTCTTCAATTGAAAGACATGGGTTGTTGATCACCACATCTCTACATCTTCTCAATGATTCTTAAATGTCATTAAGCTAATTAAGACTATTTGTTTGCAAGCAAGATTCCTGTTTGGCGGTTTATTCTTACCTTCTGTTTATTCCCCACCAGAAACTCTTATTCTCAGCAGAAATGAGCATCGATGTGCTTCACTTCAGGGCTCACTGATGGAAAGAATGGACAGAGATTGATAAAGTTGCCTAGAAATAGATTTGACTATCGAGTAGAAGACCTGGCTTTGATCTTGTCCTGGTGTATCTCTAATTTCCACCTGTCTGAGAGCAGAACAAGGCCAAGCATTTCCAGATCCCCATGATGATTCTGTACAACCTAACAAGCTCTTCCTCATCTCTGTCTCGATCCAGCTGCCTCCTCACAGGTGGCAGGCAGGGTGCATTGATGGAGTTGTTGCCACGGCATCATACAGACCATGGACTGTCATACCTTCAGTGAAGGGCCTGGGGGCTTCATGCTGAAATACATTCAGAAAAAGCAGAGGAAAAGCCTAGGAATATTGCACAGGTTCAAAAATAAAAGATATCCCAAAATATTGTCTCACTGTGCAAGAGTAAAACCCCTTTATTGAAGAAACCATCCCTCCCTATGAGGGATTACATTACTGAAGAAATTAACAAACAATTGTACCAGTTTTATTTTGGCTTACTCCACTGCACACAGTTTGGACAGTGAAAGGATAACAGTCATTCCTACTTTCTCTGGTTCTTTTCCACTTTCTGGTTTCCCAAGCAACACTGAGCCTCTGGTTTGTCTCTCGTCTCAGCTAAAGGTGAGCAAAGAGGCAGAATTGAATTTGGAATACAGTTTTGCACATTTCACTCCCTCTTTTTTTTTCCTCTTCTTATGAGCCCTGTTAGCTGTGTTTTGAATTAGTCCCCAGAGACTGAATGGTTCTGTTTGGTTTTAATAGAGATGACTGGACAAGTTTGGGTTTGTTTGATTGTTGGTAAATAGCTTCCTAACCAAAATGAAAATATTTGTGCTTCTCAAAATATTTTTCTGTCAGACATTGACCAAAATGCCTTGCTCAATTTCTTTTCCCATTTTGTCCAAAGAAAACAGCTCTATTGCTATTTCTAATGTCATTTTCTATGAGAACTCTAGCATATCAGATATGAATGAAAACAATATTTCTTATGCACTTACAAGTTTCTGGCAATTTTGTGTTCATTAGACGTCATTATATTAATATTCTTTTTGTCAGTACATATTTCTCAACAGCAACATGCTATGAGAGAGAGAAGGTTTTTCCTTGTCTCAAGCACCAAAAGTGTACTGACATTTCCATGTTTATTTTTTATTGAGAAGCAAGCAGTGTCTGTTTAAGATCTCTATAAAAAAAATGCTGTATGAACAGCCAGCTAGAATTTATGATAATGATATTGTTACCTATGGCCAGGATGTACTAAACTGTGTCAAACTGCCTCCTTCCCTTCCCTTCCCTTCCCTTCCCTCCCCTCCCCCCTCCCCTTCCTTTCCTTTCCCTACCCCTTCCCCCTCCCCTTCCCCCTCCCCTTCCCCCTCCCCTTCCCCCTCCCCTTCCCCCTCCCCCTCCTCTTTCCCTTTCC
>JBCJKH010069084.1:0-29635 GCA_039877255.1 Loriculus beryllinus | reverse complement strand
TCATGAGTGAAAAAGTATGTTTCCCAGCCTGTCCCCTGCAAAGGAAATGAAGGGCATTGACACAGTGTTACTGCTGCTTAGTGTTACAGAAATACATTATTTTTTTTCATTATTATTATTATTATCCCGTACACTACTAAATGCATATTAATGAATTCTAGCCAACATACTAGGTTTGAAATCAAATCACAGTACATAAAATCACTGATACAAGTTAGTGGTTTGGGGTGATGGTAGTTGGATCAGCTGGAAGTTGAGCAGGAGACAGTGGCATTTAACCATAATTTATAAATACAGATTATAGACTTAACACACAGTGTTGTTTGCTTTTGTCAACTCCAATATTTTACTTTCATCTCTGTGATATTTCCTAGTGTACTAGTGCATTTTTTCTAAAAATGCTAATCCTAACAGTAGGACCTGACTTTCCTGAGCTCTAGGGATAGGTGCTCTTTGCTCCGGAGCAGTGGAGGCTTACTGCAAAATTACTGTGATCATGGGTTACCAGCACAGATTTATTAAAGCCTGTAGCACTGTAAGCTGCAGATATGCACTGCAAAATCCCACGGAGGAAGAGAAAGGAAGAAGGCTTGTGAGGCACGGGGCCAAGCAGGCAGGAGTGGGGACAGAGGCCAGCATCAGTCCCAGCTTGCCTCCTGTATAGGTTAAGAGTAAGATTCCCAGGATCACCTCGCATCACTGTCAGTTATTTTTGCTTTCGTGACACAGCTCTTTGTCTAATGAATCCAGTTCTTGTGCTTGCAGACAATTCCTGCTGTTGCTTGGATGAGGAGCATATGGGCTGGGTCTTAACACAGTGCATTTCCTGGCTTTCAGAAGTTTTGGTTTTGATGAAAACGAAACTGCAGGAGGGTATAGAATTGTTTGCATCAGTGAAGTATTTTGTTATAAAATCTTTATTGCTGTGTTCAGGTTGTTGTGAACTGTTTGGCCTTCAAGACCATGGTTTATGCAGTCCTTCAGATGTTACATTTCTCACAACAACAACATTTTAAATTGTTATTTGAAGGCAAGAGAAGAAAATAGTTTGCAAATAGTTTTGCTCTACTAGTTCAAGTTTAAACTACAACCGGTTTTAGTTGCTCTGGTGATCATGGTGATGAAATAACATTAATGTAGAGAAAAAATTCCAGAAGCAGGTCATCTTCAATATATTAACAAAAAACGGCTGTAATCCTGAACTTGCTTCAAATCAGTTGTACTCACTTGGATCCAGTGCAGCAGGTGAAGATATGAGAGACATATTTTTCCCTTAGTAACTGTATGATTTTCACCTAGACCTACTCAAACTCCCTGTTGGGTCTTTGCTCTTGTGATGCAGTTAGTGCTGATCAGAGCCGGCTTTGATCCAAGGCAGGTGCTGCTTACTGGTCTGTTGGTGAACTTTGTTCAGGCTATTATTTGGCCTCTTAATGTAAACCAAAGGCTGCAAGCAACGGGGTAAAGAGGGAGTAGAGAAGGGGCGAATCTTTTGCCAGTGGGAATATAGTATCTCCAAGTTCCCAGGGACCCTGCCATAATACTGGGCTTGCAGGTGCAAGAATATGTGAGAGCAACAAGAAAGGAAAACCCTTTTGTTGCTTAGGTAAAAGATTAAAGAGCTGTGATAGAGACTCTGCAGGTTACAGAACTGATTTGCAAAGGTGAAGGCACCGAAGATGCTGTGTGACAATATAAAGGGGATTTTCGTGTTTACCTGTGCAAAGCTTCTGTCAGAGTATCCCCAGCCTCAAGGCTGGCATGTGAGCTCTGTACCCAGACACCCAAGTGGCAGGCACTGCTTCTGTCCTGCCAGATACCATTGCTGGGGATAGATCTCCTTGCTTACTTTTCCACAGAGTTAGCTAGTACTTACCCAAGGTGTGACGAACTTGTTTTATTCCCAGCTTTGGCTGAGAAGATTCAAATCAGTAGCTCCTAAACTTAAAAGAAGTCCTCAGCCACCCGGCTTAGTCTTTCCGTTGAGGAACATTCATCACTTCTGATAAAGCTTTTGTGGAAAACCCAACAAACAGTCCTAATAACGGCTAATTATTTTTTAGCCTAATGACTTTGTCTTGACTTTGATCCTTGCTCCCAGCTGTATTGATGACTTTTATCTAAGAAGTCTGAGAATAAAATGATGAGTTCTTAAGACAATGTCTGGCATTTTACCTGCTTACAGACTTTCAAGAAAAGATTCGGGAGCTCTGCTTTTTCATTCTGTTACATGGATGTCATTTTAGTTTCTCACAGCCATATCTAGGCCTGTATTGTTGTTGTCATTTTTATTTAATAGTCATGCTTCCTGGCAGAGATGGTTAGGGGGAAAGGATCCTGCTTAAGAATGCCTGACAATAAGATGAATCTGAATTGCTGATTTAATTTCAGAATTGACTTACAATGGCAGAAGTTACAATGGTGATTATATTTTATTTTAGCAGCATATCAGCCAAGGCACTGGTATGTCAGCCACATATCACAAAAAACACAGCAAAAGAAAAAAATCATTCCAAAAGTTGTTTTCGGCCTAAGTACAAGTCTTATCATTTTTTGTGGGCTCTGTTTTACATTATAAAGATATTAAGTCCATAGAAAAGGTGTATTTAAAGGTGTGTGTTTTTCCATTATCTTCACGTATTCTAGGAGATGCTTTTTTTTTTCCCCAGCAGGAAGAGTACAAGCACAACTTTTCATTCCTTATGCACCTATTCCTGTCAGTTTGTCCATTTGTATGGGTCTGAATCTGAACAGCCACTGTAATCAGTGAAAATAAATGGCTTCTCAGGAGTACGTGAGTCTTCGAACAAGCTAGTGGGGGGAAGAACATCTGTTGTCTTTTAACATTGTTTTGAGGGCTTAAAGATTTATTTGAAGTCTTTTCACTCATACCACTGGGATTGTCTGAAACTTGTGTTATTTCCTGTGGTCCAGGGGTTTTTCTCTTTTCTGTGAGAGAAAGACAGGAGACTCCCCACACTCACCTCCCCCATATATGCTTCCTGTTACTAAACAAGGCCTGTTTTAAAAATACAGACTTCTGGTTACTTTTTCTGGAAAGTGTTAGCTTATTCATAACGATTTTCTAATGCTGCTCATGAGGACCTTTTCATTTTTACTTTGAGGGATTTTTTTTCCCCCAAACTCATATTAAAGAAATGCTATAATGTATTTTTAAAGCCCAGTTTGGCTGCATGTTTGGGACAAATAGAACGAGAAACAATCTTATTAAGCCAAGCCCATGTTCTGTAGATTTAATGTTGGAGTGTTCATTTATCCAGTGTGTACATGTTGCAGCTATTTTCACATCTCATTGAGGGAAACTGTTAAAATGAACAAAAGTTCAGGAGACTGAACGTTTTCCTGCTCCACAGTAGCATTTTGAGGGTGGTGTGAGATCTGTCTGTAGGCTGGTCAGACAGGCCAGGATGAGTTCACATGTTGTTTTATCTGCTGAATCAGGAAGTTTCTACATGCCTCTTTTCAGAAGAATTTCCATATAAACAGGCTTTTGTCTGTGATACCTTGAGGCCTCTAATTAATTACATTGCACATGGAGTCGGGAGGGTTTGGGTTCACACTCCTCACTTCCTCCAGCAGGATAATAAGACCCAGCGGCTATTTGGAGAGTTACTTTTTGAAACAAGTGTTAAAAGGCTGGGAAAATGTGCCTTGTAAGCATCTAGGCTTTGAAAAGTTAGTCTAATAAACCCACGTTTATTCGTGAGTGCCAGCACTACTGGCATCTCTTTTGTAATGCCTTAACATCCAAGCTTTTAGAAAGCCTGTGAATTTGTAGTTTTTTTGCACTTTTTTACATATGCGTGTTTTATACATGCATTTCTTACTAATACAGACACTGCAACTTCGAGTTGGGTTTCTCTTCAGTGTAAATAAAATTCTTTTTGTAAAGCAGTTTTCCTTGACTACTGGTAACGCTTTTAGAATGTTACTCCTCTAGAAGAAGAAATGACGGGGCCGTTTGATGCTGAATGCCTTCTTCCCTGTTGAGTTGATAAAGGAAATTGTAGTCACTGTCTTGGTGAATGTTGTTGATTTTGTTACCCTGATGGGAAATATATCTTCACTAATACAAAGTGAACCTGCTGATAAAATGCCTTTTAATTATTAAGCGCTTGTAGCTCATGAACATTGAAAACAGTACACACTAGAGTAATTTATTTAAACTAGTCCCATATATACACTTCTTACGCATGTTTTTTAAGAAAGTAGTAGTGGTAAAGACTTAGAATCATAGAATAGTTAGGGTTTCAAAGGTCCTTAAGATCATTAAGTTCCATTCCCCCTGCCCTGGGTTCATTGCGATTGAAATTGATTGCTTTCCACAGGCTGAAGAGGTCTGCCATTTTCACAAAGGATATGACTCAGACAAATATTATTCAGCATCAGTGCCTGTGTATGGAATCCTATACGTTAATCCCTCAGTGACATGGTTTAGTGGTGGTCTTGGCATTCCTGGGGCAGAGGTTGGACTTGATGATCTTAAAAAGTCTTTTCCAACCTAGTTGATTCTATGATCCTATCTGCAGTAGCAGGTGATGGGAGGGGAGATGATGTGCTGGTACTTGCATGGAATGACCTCATGCCAGGAAGCAACAGGAGGTTGTTTGGCACAGCAAAAATACAAATTACAGTTACATTCTCAGTGAAGGTAGATGGGTCAGAGCAAAGCAGGGGATATCTTGCTAGTTTGTAAATGAAATTGCTGTATGAAAGGAAATAAAATATACTGTCAGAAATAAAATTGGGAATGTATCTGTCAGAACTGCACAGTAAAGGGAGCGTATAACCTTGGGTGCCTGCCACCCCAGGGGTCCTGGTGCTTCGGAGAGGTGGGAGAGCAGAATCATCAGATCTCTGCAAACTATCAGGAGTCATCATTTAGGACACAGTTTCTGCATGTTAGGGAAGCCATTGAAAAGTGTATTTACAAGTGATTAGTTGAAAACAGTTGCCATGGAATGTTACTTGAGAAATTGGTCAGGCATCAGATGACATGCCATCCCATGGTGATGGTTTATTAAAGTTAGCATTTTAGCTGTCTTTACCACAGCAGTTGAAGTTCAATACAATAGCAAGATATCTGATCACTGCAAAGTAATTTTCCTGACACTTGGGTGGTACCAACAACCAAGGAGTCATTTTGAATGCCTTATTGAATTGCTGTACGTACAGTATCCTGAAGTTTCATCCTATTCCAATAATTTTTTTTTCCATACAAAGTGTACAATGTTTCTTTTTCCAGCCCTTCACTGCTGTTGGTTGGCCAGATAAATAGAAAAAATATTTATATCTAGGGGCTCCTAGAAGTAATTTCATGCTTTGAGGTAAACTTATGTAATTTTCTTCAAAGCAAAATGGTGAACAGTGGGGTTGTTCTTTATTTTCTGTTTAGTTTTCAGGAGCTACAGTCATCATGAGGTAAAATATCAATTGGACATAATTTTGGATAGTCAGAGTGGAAGTATTCTAACCAGACACTAATCGTACCTTGAGAACGCATACACAAGCAACCTCAAGCTCTGGGGGTTTTTGTATATGAATGTCTTTCTTTAATCTTGTCTCACTGGCGCGGGAACAGTAATGCACTATGGCAGATGAAGTGCAAAGGACATTTGAGAAGCACGTGAGTTAATTGTCATGGTTGAGAATCCCAGTAACGTACCTGTTGAACCCAGAGTTCTGGCATGTGCATGCACGGACATTGGAGGAGCCAGCAGCTTTCAAACCATGCCACAGAAGTTTTTGGCTCCTAGGTGAACTCCAAACTCATGCTGTGATTTGCTATTGAGAAAAGTCACACCCTGAACTCTGTCAGCGTTGAACCTTTAGACTGCAGGTTCGAATGTCCCCAGCACAGGAAGTGACTCACCAAAATGTTTATTCTTCACATTGCAATCCACTCTCCTCAGGAAAACAGGAATCTGTTTACTCCATAATGTACTGGTGGTGCTTATCAGACTGTGCAATACCCCTGCTGGGGCTGGCACTGGTCAATATTTGTTAGTAGCTGGTACTGTTTGTAGAAGGACAGTTGCTGTGTGCAATACTTGGAAACCATGTTCTGGAACTGCACCTGACTGCACCTGGCAGTTGTTAAAGGCTGTGATTGTTGCTTTGATTTACATTCCATTTGAGTAATGGTGTGTTATTTGTACGCAGTGTGTGGCCCTGTGATTCTGAAGTGTTACCATTCACAAGATGAAACCCTGCACCAAGAATGACTCTAACAGTGACACCCTACCCTTGTAACTTCACTCTGGGAAGAGCTTTGCATGGGCAATAGGAGAGTGTGGCACAGCGGTCCACTTTCCTCTTTGCTTTGAAGGACATATTTGGGCCTGCTGGGACACAGAGATAACTGAGGGTCAGTAAAATGGTATGAGGAAGTAGTCTTCCACATTATGTTTGAACATGAGACTAGTGACGAAGGAAACTTGGAGAAAAACTTGGTTTTGGGCATAGTTTTTTATGGGACATAAGAGATGCATATTTTTTATAACTTCTGCTCTCTGGCTGAGTGCCACTAAGATATAAAATATCAGTGCAGAAGTGGTCAACCTAAGATGCAAAGGGTATCATTTGTTGTTCACATTGTAGCATCTCAAAGGTAAGAAGTTTGCCTGCATCCCAAAGCCAAGCTCTAAGGGTAGAGATCTCTCTGCAAATTAGAAATATTAAGATGACTAATCCCTCATTGTAAAAAAGAATTCATTTCACTCCTGTAATGTGTTGTGAAGAACCAGATCACTCTCTCTCTGTAGGCCAGTTAACAGCTTGACAAGACTGGCAGCAGTGAAGTTTCCTAGCAATGAAAGCCTTGCTCTTCAAAAGGATTATTGCATTTTGCTTAAGAACAAGTTGTTGGCATTACTATACACAAACTATTTGATTCAGCTGTTGAAATTGCTGAATGTTGGCCTCCAGGGATATTGTCCCATAAGACACTGAGACTTTAATTTGGCAGGTAGGCCAAAAATCATTGATTGACCTCCGATGTGAGGTGCGCAGCTCTGCTTATGCATGGGGCAGGCATGCACTGCGGAAGCTGCACCAATGCATAGTCTTTCCCAGGAAACCTCTGCCTGCCTCACTTCAAGCCTTGCTTCCCCTAAGGAAGTTTTGAGCATTCATTCTCTTTTAGTGAGCTACATTGGAAGGTATTCTTATGAAGCAGCAATTCCACAAGAGCAGAAATACTGTCAAGGCTAATTCATCCTGGAGCTTGTATTAGCTGCTCATTACCAGTGTTTGTCATTATGTTTTCTTCAGCTGTTGTTTTGGTGTAAGCAATGTCAAGTGATCTGACAACAGCAGAAAATCACATTGCTTTCAGAGGCTGGATCCAGTTTAAGTGTGTTTCTAGCAGTTAGCAGTCATCTACAGACTAGTGTCTTTTTGGGGGGACACCCATTCTGCAAACCAATCCTGATTTCAGCCTAACGGTGCTGTCTGCTGTGTTACCAGTGCTGTTGTTCCGGTCATGTGGTGCTGTTGGCTTGCCAGCTTCATGCAAAGCAAGCATGGCATAGCGCTGCTGTGCACTGAGCCCTCAGTGGCACGCTGGCTCATCGAAGTCTGATGCAGTGATTCCGACAGTCAGCACCCACATGGACTGTGGAACATTGTGTAAATAGATGTTGGCATTTGTAATGTACAAGCTGGACCAACCTCCTTCTTTGTGTTAGAGGGGCTCAGAGCACTAACTTCTCTGGAAAGGTGAATATCAGTCCACTTAATTCACTGTGAGGACTATAAAACAGAGGTGCTTTCCTTAACATTTTCTGGTACAGGAAGTTTTCCAGACCAAGTGACCCCTGGAAGACAGCTGTGCTGTGGGAATGGGCCCTGGCCTCAGTGATAGGCTGAGCAAGGTCCATCTACTAGAACCCATGATAAGGGCACAGCCCATCCCTCCTGATGCTTCCTAATGGATTTCACCCTTTTGATCTCTCTAGGCTGTAAATCAAATGCAAGTATTACAGATCCCTTTACCCCCTTTGTTTTTACCTCCTTTACCTCCTGCCCAGCGCTGCCTGCCTGTTCTTTGGGATCGGTGAGGGGAGTGTGTGTCAGGTGAGATCTGCTCGGGTGCCACACTGCTGGAAGGGGAAGTTGGTCGCAGTTTTTAAGAAGGCATGAAGGTCTGCATGCAAAGGTGAGTACTGAGACTACATGGAAATACAGAGATAGCCACAAGTCTGTGTGTGTTTGCAAACTACCTGCAGGTTTTGTTTAAAGAAAAATGTCCCACAGAAGTGTGGTTTTCACTAGGAGGCAAAGAAGAGGGGAGCAGAAGTGCAGTTGTGGTTTTATGAGGGAGCTCTCACATGTGTAACTAACACAATAATTCTTCAATTCAGAAGTTTGACCTGGGTCTTCTTTTCCAAAGAGAAACATTGCATTTTTTTCTCACAATGACTGTGACACTCACCCTTCCTGCTGTAACTTCCCAAAACAAGGGGATGTTTCCTTTCATAACTTTAATCTTGCTTCTTTGTTCAGGGATGAAATAACAGCCTGTATTAATCTAAAAGAAAGTAAGTGGCTTGGGGTAGGTTTTTTACCCTTAAGGTTCATTCTGCATTCCAAGCAGCTTGCAAATCACAGATACATTGAGCTGTTGCAGCATACAGAGTCACCTTTTTAATGTCAGAGTAAAGTCATGATGCTAAACTCTTCATCAGCTCTGCGCAAACAATTTTGCGGTAGGATGACTACTGTTGCCTAGTCCTTGTGCGCCATCAACAAGGTTGTTCCGTTCAGTGGCTGTAAAAGGCTGAAACAACACATGGCTGTTTATCTTGTGATTATCTAATCATTGATAGGAATAGGATAAAAAAAATCAGATTATATTTGTTAGGAACTCACTCAACTGTTTCTTTGCAACTAACCACACAGAACTGCATTCACAGGGAGGCAGAGACAAGCAAAATAAACACTTTGTTCATAAAATTTTTCCCTTAGGAAAGGCACTGGCTTTCATTTCATTGACTTTCCTTTTGCCTTTCATTATTTAAAAAAACCGTGACCAACCAACTCCAAACCTCCCTGGTCCTCACCCTTTCCTGCTTCTTTAAATGGCTCAGTTACTGAACAGAGAGCATTTAGCTAGGTCTTAGGTATGAGTTCTAAAGAGCAGGAAGCTTTGGAGCCAGCAGCAATATTTGGGTGAAGACTTTCAGAAAGCACCAGCCCAAGCAGTGTAGTCATTTGAGGTAGATGCCATTAATTTAGGTCTTTCCCATAAAATACCCTTTTTTCTTGGCTTTATCTTCATGACAGATGCCAAGAAACTTACATTCTCTGATAATTTCATGTTTAATGCCTACCCATGCAATACATTTAAAGAATCTTTCTTCAAGACATTTATTTATTCTTATCAAATATATTTTTACATTTTCAGAACAGGATTGGTAATATTAAAGTTCTGATTTTCAAACTGGAATGAATTGCAACTTATTTCATGAGAATTTTTCCAAATTTTTGTACATTTTATACCAGCCCATTGTTAAAATTATTTCTGCAGTTCCTATTATGTGCATGAATTTGAAATGCTATGACAAAAATAAATAGGTGTGCAATTGCTTCAGATCTTTTTCTAAGTATATAATGACAGGATATCTACCACATGTAATTGCTTCTAAATTCAACTACTTGATTGTGACTATGTTTTTGTAATGTTCTCTTCTAAAAGCTTACCATTTATATTTCAGGATATGCTGTAATTTACATTTATAACATTATTTTGACCCAGCTTATGCTAATATTGAGATTCCAAAAAAGAAAAGGGAGCCAGCCTCCTCCCCCTTTTTAAAGCACAATTGGTGTGGCTTGGTGAAGTGTCACAGCATGTACTGAATTAGAGATCTGCCTTGCAGCCTCTGTTCTTCTTGTCCAGTTTTGAGACGACTTGATCAGATGCCCCTGGAGTCTTCCCCCAGGATCTACAAAATAAATGTATTCGTCACAGATGTGAGCAGCAGAGGCAAGGAGACTTCTGCCTTGGTAGATATGTCATCTGAGAAATCCACCCTGTTGTACTGCTGCAAGAAAACACAAGGAGATGGCACAGATCATAGCTTGGGTTAGGTGGCTGTCTCCGGGAGGAGGAAAATTGGGCTTTAGCCCTGTTTTGTTATGTTAAAAAAATACACAATGGAATCATCTCAGTCTCTGATACAGGCACCTTAAATACAGTTTGTACGGCCTTTTATCAGTAGCTGCATACATAGAAGGGGTAATATTTCTACAGAAAATACCCACATACTCAGATCTGGCATACAAAAGAATCCCTGCTCCAGGGACCAAACAGGTCTCAGCTAACTGAATACATGTAAAGAGGTGTAAACCTGTCTCTAGGAAAGGATGGAAACCACACTACCAAAACTAGTTGGAAGCTTTTTCATTCCAGATTCCTCTATGCCTGTAATTTCAGCAGATGTACAAGGCATTTGTATACTACTGTATAAGAGTACAATATTTGGTACATTTATTTATATATTGTGCCTAGTAATGCTCTAAAACCTGTATGCTTTCATTATTCATTGCATATAGACCTGACTGTAAACATCCATGCTAGATACCAGCCTATGTCTGGTACATGCTGCTGTCGCTGCCTGCACCCGTGTGTGGCAGAAGGCCCTGATACCTCTCATGCTCCTCTTTGGTAAGCCTGAGTTTGTTTTGGGGGAAAAGTGTACTTCTGAAAGAGCTATAAAATATAAGAAACATCTTCTTCAACTGTTATGCTAAAATAACCAAGCAAAGGCCATTGTCTTATTCCTTTAGGTAGAAGTGGTGGTCTTTTTTCTCCACCATCAACCTGTTGGGTTGAATGTGCTTTCATATATGCCAGAGATAGAAAAAGTTTGTGATTTAATATTGCTTTCACAGAACAATTAAAATACGTTTTCTATTAAAATGGTGCTATTTATATTGATTCAGTTGTCTAGATGTGACTCATGTGAGGATGAAAATGCATTTTATAGAATAAGGAGCTGCCAGGAGATTGGTTTGGAAAATGGTGAGTGGAAGTCACTTCTACGGAGGAGAGGTCATCTTGAGCATGTATGAACAAATACTGCCAGATATTCTTTAAGAACACTATGTAACTATCTATCACTTCTATTTTAGTTCTTGGCACAGCCTTATTCTAATATTTTTCCCATGCAAACAAACATCTAAAAAAGCTTCTGCTTATGCTCATTAGCATAAACACCTTCAACAACACATTCAAAGTGACTTCTCCGTCTGGTTACCTTGTAATTTATTAATAAGCTCATGCTGTTTAATAAATGATTTTTTTTTTTTTGTAAAAAACATTAAAAATTTATGTTTGAGAGATATTTTTTATTTTTCATTTTAGAGACATGAGAAAATAGTTTGGAGTTTGGAGTTTGATTTTTTCTCTTTCTATCTGTTGTAGATATCTACATTTTCTATCAAGGTACCAGGTAATGATGCACAAAAGGGGAAACTTTGCAAAGGTCAAGGAAAACGTCTTTTCAATACAATGAGACAGTGGAATGCTGAACAGGGAACTCAGCCCTGGAAGGTCACCACTGGCTGTGAATAATTTAAGAAAGCAAAACCAGTACCCAGTGTTGCTTTTTGGTTTTGCATTAGAATGATGGCCTTAGCCTGCATCAGTGCAGTCATCCGCATTCTTCCTTTTTTTTTTCCTTTTCCATACTGAGATGTGCTTAGTTAGAGTTTAGGTTTTTACCACTTGGATTGTATGTCAAGGTTACTTCCTTGTGGCTTGGAGCTTTGATGAGTTAGTTATAACCTCTATGTTTCCAATGTGCTTTTATGCGTACCTCCTTACATGCATGGCATGCCTACTAAGGAAATGATAATTGTCAAGCTGGCACAGTCTGTCCATGGCCTGTCAGGGCATCTGGACGTTTGCTGAGTATTGGTTTTTCTGCATAATGTGAATTAATGGAACATTTCAAATCCTGGTCTCTTCTCTGACCTATGGCTTTAAACAGCATTGCAAAGGAAGCATTATCGAAATAGGGATCTGAGTGAGTGATGGAGCTGAAATGTGAGTGCGCGGTGTATTTGCACAAGATGGGACAACGAAAGCTGTGCAAGAAATGAGAAATTACAGGGAAGTGCAAAACACTTTTATCCAACTTGGAGCCAGATGTTTCAGACATCAGAAAGCTTTCAGACACCTCTCACAGACTTCAGCTGGCATCAGCTGATGCTAAAAGGGGAGAATTCAGTCATTGCTGGCCTTCTCTGGCTTTATTTCCAGGAGAGAAAGAGGTCAGAGTGCTAAAATAAAGTCACCCTGAGGTCTTAGAAAAGTTAATATCTTAAAACACGTGTTTTATATTTCTTGATGTGACCTCCAGTTATAGGCAAATCAAAGTGAAGGTGAGAACAGAAAATCAAGAGCTAATATTGACTCAGAGTAATCCCAAGTTCAGTACTGCCAAAACTGAATTTAAAAGCCATCAGGCTGCATAAAACTTGTGATGTGCTTACAGAGAAGTAAAAAAACAGCCAGCCAACCAACCAACCAACCAACCAGCCAACCAATCAGCTAACCAAAACCCTCTTTTTATTTGCCTGCAGTTTTTGAGACTCTACTTGAGACAATATTCATGTTTCTGCAGCTATGGAGACTAGGATGTTATTTTGTATTAATGGAAGTCAACATGGTAAGCGCACAGAGCTGCAATATGAGGGAAAAAATTAGGAATATTTCAGTGAAATCGTGAAAGTTTGTAGAATTGCAGGTTGTGGAGATACAGGGCAAAACCTCACTGTTGTTAAATTACTGCTTAGGCACTCACAAAGGATTAGTTTTCCATGGCCTTATTTTAATGCAGCTGCTGTGGTATTGGATGAACAAGGTTGTAGATAGGGCTTATCAGTGAAGGAAATTCTGTGGCAGGACACAGACAGTGGCTGCAGTGTGGCAAACTGTAAATACTCAGTGAATGAAGGTCTTGGACAGATGAGTCTATGAAGGAGCTCCCCTATCTCCTGAATTAGATGGACCAGAGTGAAAAAAATGAGGGACTTTGCTGGATGCAAACATCCTCATACCCTCTGACATCAGACAAACACAGCAAATTCCTACTGACACTTGAATGAAAAGGTTGGTAAGGACTTTATGCAATAACCTAACTGCTCTGATTTCTGTTCTTTTGAACCAAGTGGGTGCCTATAGATAACACTGAGACTATAATAAGCTGTATCCCTGATGCAGAAGACATCAGGTCAGTTGGTTGGGAATCTTCCGGAAAAATAGTGCTGCATTAGTAAGTGGTGACTGAATAAAACCAAGTCTCCACATTTGCATTTCTCTTTCTTCCCTCTCTCTAGCTCCCATCTTCCCCTCCTTCCTACCTTCTTATCCTTTTTGTTCCTCCAGTTACCAGTGCTGCAATCCTGTGCCTATAGCATCTCTTAGTTGCAGTTCTGCTTCTTGCTAGACTGGTATCAGGTATTTAGAGATCCTGGAAGTAAAACCTGTACTCAGACCAAGGAGTTATTTTACATGGCTTTCACACAACCTCTATGTCTACCTTTTCCCCCTTTTTTTGGTCCATATGTATACTTTTTAATTGAAACTTTCTGCAGACAGGCTGTGCTCTCTGCCTTTTGTGTCTCCAGTCTGGGGCCCTGCTTCTGCTGGGCTTGGAAGTAATTTAAACTTAACAAAAATTAAATTTTATAATATATTCAATTCTGCTGAGCTTTTTTATTTTCTCTTAGAATCCTTAATCTTGACAGTACTCCCAATGCTCTCAGATTCAGGTATTGTCTCAAGTGTGCATAAGCAACCTGTGAGGTGATCCATATGAATTTACTTACAAAAACCAGACTTACCCATATGAATTTACTTTTTGGACTTTTTGTTCTGGGTTTTTCTTCATACCTAATGCTTTCCTATCTGTACTTCCTCTCTCTTTCTTCCTTCATCTGACGAAGGAGTGCTAGCACAAAGAGCTCCTCAGTAGCAACAGCGTTTGTGTGTGGTGAAGGTCAAAGAGGTGAGATATTCCCGTCCTGGGTAGAGGGAGAGATGAAAAGAAGGATACACAAGGAAACATACTCACAGCATGAGCATTAATAACTGGTGTCTACTAAACACATAAAAGGTTGGTGTTTCGGGCCAAGTAAAACATCTTGATCGTGGTTGCCAAGTGAGTCAGTGTGTTTTATATATAAATTCAGAGGTATGGCCCAAAATCATTGCTTATGGCAAGTTTCAGTTCTTAAAGCTTACCATCAGGCTCCTGTACACACGTATGACAGATGTCCTTTCTACCCTGAGGGCCCAGGGTGGCTGTTCTCACAGACCAGGAAAGCACCGGCTGGTTTCCATTTCCATTAGGCTTTGGTACACCTAGTTTGGACTGTACTTGTCAAAACCAACCCCTGGGTACTGCTCAGTCACGGTGTCCTGGAGAGTCTGTAACTGTCTAATGAATTGTGAGATAATGGATATTTAAAATACTGAACTATCAGTGACGAAAAATTGCTTTGGGAGCTCAAGAAACCACTTTTCCCATGCTTGTGAGTGCTCCCATCCTCAGCTCCCTCATAGGTTGCATCTGAGATAATAGCCCCATGGCGTTTTTAAACAGCTCCACAGCTGTAAGAACAGAGACCCGGAGCTGCACAGAGCAAGGAGAAAGCAGGCACTGCTGTAATGACTTTGGGGCTGAAGTGGGTGTTGAGAGACTGAGTCATGATGCTCCCAGTGGTGGTGGAAAGAGAAACAGTGATGGAGAGAATCATTCTCTATACAACTACCTGAAAGGATGATGTAGAGAGGTGGATGTTGGTCTTTTCTCCCAAATAACAAGTGATAGGACATGAGATAACGGCCTTAAGTAGCATCAGGGAAGGTTTAGGTTGGATATTAGGAAAGATTTCTTCACCAAGATGGTGATCAAGCATTGGAACAGGCTGCCCAGAGAAGTGGTGGAATCACTGTCCCTAGAAGTGTTAAAAAACCATGTAGATGAGGCCCTCAGACATGGTATAGTGGTGGTCCTGGCAGTCCTGGAGTAATGGTTGATTGACTTAATGATCTTCAAGGTCTTTTCCAACCTAGTTCATTCTGTGGTTCTGTGATCTCTTCATTCCAGTGTCCTTTACTGAAAGGACCTTTACTAAACCATAATCCACTTTGGAAGCCGATTTCTGCGAAGTAATAAATGTATGCAGAAATGTGTCAATTATCAGCACTGTATGCAGACTTTTATACAGAATTTTATAGTAGAAAAGAAAGAGGGAAGTTCATAGTCTCTTCTACTCTAGTAATCACTGCTCTTAATTAATAAGTGTTTGTTATCTCTAAATTGAATTAATCCTGGGAGGTACTGAGCTTTACTTAATTGTCCAGACATTTGATTCAGCACTGACTAACCTAGATGCCAAGTCCACATGCTAATACATTCCCCTGCTCTTGGGGGGACTATTAGTTAGCAAGCTGCCATTGAATGCGGAACACGTGGGAGCTGCTGTGTGGTGTGAATATGCTGGCCCAGCAGACTTGTTCCAGTGCCAGAGTGCTTCACAATTGGACATAATTTTTCAGTGTTGCATTCCTTTTCAGGGACCTTCCTGACACATACAGGCTTTTGTTTTCTTCTTTCTGAAACACCATTAAGTGCCCAGAGATCCTGGAAATAAAATCTGCGCTGAGACTTGGGAGTGCTTTACGTGGCTTGCACACCACCTCCCATCCCTTCAACTGCTGAGGTAGAAATAGCCATGAAAGCATGTAGTTGTCCCCTTTCTCCCCCTTCCCTTCAGCTTCACAGTGGCCTCTGAAACTGTATTTCAGAGAATTATACTAAGAGCTGTAAGGCTGAAATACAGGTAAAGTAAGACGAAATGAAGAAAACTCCTAATTCTTTAGTTAGTACAGATGGTATAATTTGGCATGCTAACAGTGTGGTGCCATGAGTGTGATAACCAACACAAAATACAGCACCCTACCTGTAATTCACAGGGAGTAACCAAGGGGTTTCTTTGATCCTGATCAGGTATCAACCTGCACATACAGATATGTCAAGCTGTAAGTAAATGCAGTGCACTGTGAGAGGCTGCCTCTGCTTGAGGTGGTACCTTGTTGCAGCTGTGATAGACCAACAATATAAGAAATGTGGCATTTGCAGGTGAAGAGAATATCTTTGGGGATATCGGCTCGGGGAAGCCATCAGGCCCTCAACCCCAAATTCGGCCTTTGGGTTGGAAACAGAAGCTTCAGTATAAACTCTATGTACTAGTACTGCAATACTGCTATAGAACTGAAGAAACCCAAAACCTTACACAGCCTTTCCAACTCTACCAAGTAGTCTAATAAAGGTTGTTACCTCTACCTTTAAACTGTACGGGCATTGCATTATCCCTTCTAGGAGCTGCACGATTAAAAGTTGTGGGACAACTTTACTGAAAGGAATGGTACTTCCTAGCATCAGTGGTCCACTGGCACAGTGGACTGTATTGAGTCTGTCATTTTCCTTCAAGTCCCCTCATGTGGGAGGACAAAAGCAGAAGTATCACCCACCAAAGAGTCAGAGTTGTTCAGCATACTAGAAAGACAAAAATAATGTATTTTATAGGCACTTATCTGGGCTCTATTCACTCAGAATCCACTACTTTTCAGGCTGCAGTGGGTTCAAGGATAACAGCAGACTCCCCAGGGTCCTTGGTTATTGTTGGGTAAATCCAGCTCTAGATCTTTATGAAAAGCATAGAGCAAACAAATATGAAATAATAAAGTGAAAGGCGAGAACAGGGCATTGTATTGAATCGTACCATCGATCATAATTTCTGTTCTCTTTTGTCTATTCTGTTTTTAAGGACAATATTGTTAGCTCTCTCTCCCTCTCTATATGTTGCTGTAGCATTGGACAGCTTTGCTTACCTTTCTATGGGGCTCTAACCCAGGAGCTTCTTCTCTTTCAAGTATTTGTACCCATCCTTATTTTGTTCCTCACTTGCTGAGGATGGAGCAGTACCCGCTGTTGGCGCTGTGCTCTGGTCAGGCAGAAGGAGGTCTGTCAAAACCAAAAACGGGACACATTCCTTTCCTTTCAGGGGGGCTCAGGAGCATATTGAGGCTTGGGCTACAGAATTGGACTTGGTATTTTAAAACTAAGCAGAGTGCATAGTGCTCTCACAGTCCATGGATGATTGCACATTGTGCTCTCAGCAGTTCATTAGTCTGACGTTTCACTTGCTTTCAGTTTTGAATGGAGATTTCTGCATCCTCATCCTGCTAGGAAAGCCCCAGAAACAGGCTTAGTGTTGGAAACTTTGGGACAGACGTTTTGCTTTCGAAAAATGCTTTCTCATTGAAACTGACTTGTGGAGGGAACATTGATTTGCTTTTTTTTCGCTTGCTTTTTGTTGTAGATTATACTATTGTATAACTCTGATTTCAGTTGGTACGAAATGAAATGCAGAATAAAAAGAAAACATGAAAACAAGAATGAGATGTTTTGATGTGGATTTTTAATGCTGGTTTGTGGGACCGTCCAGCTTTTTCAGTCCACTCTACAATGAAACTGTTTTTGCAACATCGTCCATTCATGAGAGAGGCATTTTGAAATCCCACCAGTGCTGTGACCTGATCTGTGTTGTTCATCCTCCTCTTCCCACCTGGAAGTGCTGCGCAACTTGTGCTGTGGTCAGTGGTGTGACCTGCTGGGAACCATTCTGAAAGTTGTCTAAGTATCGGTCTGGAGAAGAGTGTGGCAGCAGTGAGGAACTTCTGCTGTGAACAGGCAGGAAGTATGCCTGGCCAGTGGAAGGAAAGCGGAGGAGCTCGCTGACTGCAGCCCTGGGTTTGGAAAGTCTGAGGGGAGAGCTTCAGTAACTCTATTATGAATACACAGCAGTGTCCTCTGCAGAAAGGAGACAAAGAGAGTCCCTAGGAAAAGAAAGCAGAAGAGGGGAAAGGAAATATAAAGAAGGAAAAGAGTTGATCAAGTTTTTGACAACAGGAAAATAGCAAAATTGTGGAAAACTTTCTAAGAGGAAGAAAAGAGGTAAACGATTGTGCTCAAGTGAAGGGACACCGGGTGACTCAGTGCTGCCTTAAACGTGCTGATAGAAAAGACAGGATGGCTGTGACTGAGAGGCTACAGAAGATGAAATTATAGAGAAGGTGGGGGAAAAAATGGGAAGTGGAAAATCAAGTGAAGACAAACCCAAAGAACACGGTGAGATTCCTTTGCTAATAATTTTGTGGAAACAAACAGTGGTTCTGGGTATGAGGTGCTATTTTCTGTGTATTGAGAGAGCAATAAGTGCCTGACTTCTGGTACATTTTCCTGCCCACTTGAGAGGCATGCTTCTGCCCTGAAGTCTGATAACAGGAACAGGCTCTGCCATGAAATTCCATGAGCTTTAATTTCTCTGGCCACCATGGATGTCACAGAGCAGGAGTATCATGCAATTGCTCTTTAATTATATGATTAGTTAATAGGCTTTCCTATTAAACACCATGTAACTACGTGGAGATTACCATGTAATTACCTTTAGTAGATCCAAACCTAATTAGCATATAACCTGTATTCTTGCCTTGTGGTTCAGCAGGCTATAATCTTGTAATGATATGGTACTCACTGTGTTGTTATCCTGGCACTACACGCTAATTTCCACACAGTTAAACGCACAGTAGCTTTCATACAAGAAATATTTGTGCCCTGTTAACAGTTGTCCTATAAACTTGTATCCCTGTTGGCTTTGACAATGACTTAAGCCAATTACGTTTTCAAATTGCCTTTGCAAAATGCTTTTGCTCTACCCCTTGCTTGCTGCCACGCTATAAAGTCAGCTGGATGTGAATTGTAAAAACAATCATGAGATAGGCGACTTGATTAGCTCCATTCATTTGCTTTAGATCTAGTGCAAAATGTACGCACCCTTGTTCTTGATGTTTACTGTTCGTCTGTGGGAAGCAGTGAGTTCTGGGTAGCAAATGCTGCAGGTAATGCGCCACTTCAATGATCTTAATAAAATTATGTGTGCTTTAAAGATAAGATACTTTTAGTGGAGGTAAATTCTTTCTGTGTTGTTTCTCTTTTACAATTCAGCAGCAATAATGGGGAGCAAAGCTGGCTTGTGCGATAAACAGGGGTTGTATCTTTCAGCAGGTGAATAAAAGTATTTTTAAAATATTTGCTTTATGTTTTGGGATGTAGAAGAGCAAATGAACTGTGTTCATTCTGCAGTGTATTCTTTGCCGTTCAGTTTCTAATGAAGGGCTGCATCACACCTCTCAGCTGAGATAGGACAGGAAAATGACCACTATAAATACAAGTGGGTTGATTTTTCCAGCTGTGTTTTTTCCTTTCTTTTCTTTCTTTTTCCTTCAGTTCACTCACTCCTTGTCTTTGCAGTGGTTTTCCCTGGCAGACTAGAACTACTATTTTTTCTTGGCTAAGAGTTGAGCAAACCAAAGTCGGATGTTGCAGTACTTGGTGTGTGTAAGACACAAAATTTCACTCTTCATGGGCTATAAATCTGTGTCACTTTATACAGGAATGGTGCGAGCTGCAACTGTTCCTCCTTCAGCTTGGAGACTTACCCAGTAATTTGCCACTGAAATGAATAGTGTTTTTCAGGGATTGTCTCTTAGCTACAATAATAATTTCTGCACTGATAATTTTTACTGTGCCTAGTATGTGATTTCAGAAGCTAATGCCAGTTATTAGGATGTCACCTATGTACCTTGTCAGCGGCTTTTTGCAATAGCTGTGCACCCCGTCAGCCTTCCTGGCTGATTCCTATAAAGACTGTTTGGTCATTCAGACGACAGCAACATTTTCATTGGATCATTTAAAAATATTCAAATTAGTAATGTGGAGGGTTGTCCTTGCTGGTTTTACTTTATGTATTGTGTGCAAGCAGGAGTCGGATGTAACCCCAACAAAGCAATGTCCCAAGTTCTGTCACCTGCAGGTGCAAGAAATGCACTTCACATTCCCATGTTCAGCTGGCCCATGAAACTTTTCAGTAGGAGCAGAGCTGCGCAGAGACCCAGAGATCTCTGCAGGTCTCCCTACATAGTCCCTGTATGCTTCACTTCAACAGTGATATTCTGCTGCTTCTGAGGGTGTAGGGTTTTTTCTCAGCCAGTTCTGGACCAGTCTTTGAATAGTTTCATCTAAACTGTATTTCCCCAGCCTGTTTGTGCTAGGGAATGTCATGTGAGACCATGCCAAAAGCCTTAATAAGTCAAGATATATGACATGCACTTACTCTTTTCTATCTTAACTGTTTTCTGTGTCTGCTGCTTTGTCAGAGAAGGAAATGACGATAGTTTGACAGGACTTGCTCTTGGCAAATCCGTCATTGGCTTTTACTCATCTCTTCCTCTTTCTTTTCTCAGTTCTTTAAAGTAGTTAATTTGCTCCAATACTGCTCCTGAAACCATCTCTACTTTGGGGTTTGTTTCATAAGTTACATCAGTTAGCTTAAGAAAATTCATTACATCTCCCTATTAACTGTTTCTTGGTGTGTATCTCTACACTATCTAAGCTACAAACCTGTGCTGCCACTACAGTATCTACATAGACTGGTCTGAAATTTCCTATGCCCTCCATTTGCCTCTTTTAAGTAAGAGCATGATGTTGCCTTTTTCCCTTTTCCTGGACCTCATCATTTGCTATCCATGAGCTCCAAGAGATAACTGCTAATGCTTCTGACACTGTTTCACTGACTTCTTCAAGTATCCCATGATTAAATTAACCCGGTCAGGTGAACTGAAAACATCCAGCTACTCTTTTAAATGTCTTTTCCCTTCTTCTAGGCAGAGATATTAACCCGTGTGTTGTTGGTACTACTGGTGTTAGTGAACTGACTACAGCTAAATGAATTTGATGCTTTGACATTTACAGATCTGCTGCTGACAGCTTTCTTCCCCTATGAGCAGAAAATCGGTTCTTTTCTTGGTCTTCTTTTTACTAATAACCTATTTATAGAAATACACGCTTGTTGCCATGGATGTTTCTTCCTAATTGTATCTCATTCAGTCCGTTTCTGATTCTGCCCCTGCCTTTAGTTTGTTCTTCTGTGACCGAGCTTACACTTTCAAGTGTGTTTCCTTCTTCTGTTGAGGGCAATGAAAAGCTTATGATGCAGACAGATGAGGAGATAAGCACCAGCTTGTACTTAAGTATTATGAATATTTAATAGATACCTGAGATGCATAAATCTAAAACCATGTAGGAATTCAGATGTGCAAGTGGATGCAGGTTCAGCAGAGCTGGAGTTAGAGAAAATCTTCCTGAGCTATGTGTGATCTTTACAGTGAAGTGGTTGGTTTCTGTAGCAGTTAATGTTCAGCTTTGCTGCATGTTGTTACTTGGGATTGATGATGTCATTTATCATTTTAGAGTAGCTCTAGGAACTGACATGAGGCAGCAACACTGGAGAAAATTCTCTTGCCTTACAGGGAAGCTGTGGGATAATCTTGGAGCTATCTTTGATCTTTAGGCTTGTTTGTTTCAGCCTTCATTTCTCTGTAATTTTTCTCTATGTCACATTTCCACTTCTCTCTGCTCATCTATCTGAAGGTGTCAGAAAGCTGTAGAAACCCATGTGGATTTCATGAAATCCATGGGAAAGCCCAGCATGTCACAGGCAAAGGTACCCCATGGCAGGGAGTTAGCAGGTGCTCTTGGCTGCAGTGCCTTTTAGTGGGCTGAGAACAAGCCACTACCTGTGAGGTTATTGTGGTGGAACTGGGATCACTGGTGAAACTGGGATTCTTATTACCAGAGGGTTGGCAGCTGCATTAGTGATAAGGGCTGCTGCAAGAGCCTCCTTGACGTTTTGTGTGAAATCAGGAGCACAGCAGGACTGCATGTAATGCCTGAGTCTGGGATGCCTGTACTAATCTTGGGGAAGCAAATGAGGAGAGGAGCTTTGGCAGTTTCGTTCTGACCTTGTTGCTTCTGTTTATTTGCAATCTGTAAAGGTGACAGACCTGTGGGCTCTTTACCACCACAACAAAAAGGATCAGAATTCTTTGCCTGTGGATATACTTATGTTCTGATACCTACTTTGAAATAAATGATCTGTAACAAAGCTGGTTTCATCTGGGGTGCCTGACTGAAATCTGGTGTCTGATGAGAAGGCAAATACAGCAATTGTCCATCTTTGTTTCCTGTCTGATCTGTGATGTACTAAATAACTTCAGGCACATGTTGTGCAGCTTGTGCTGGCATTGAACCAGAAGAAGCTTTGTGTGTTCACTAATGAGACCAGTGCTGTTGGGAGCAGACTCGGCGTTAACTGTCAAGTTTAGCTATGACGTTTTGTGCTGTCTGCTTTTGTCCTGTGTGCCAGTAATAGGTTTCTGCAGTACACAAAACTGCCTGCCTGCAACCCTTTTTTCCCCCTAAAATGTTAACTTCTCTCATTCTTTGGAGAAATCCTTGTGATTTGAGGCGGTACTGGTCCATCATGGGCAATGACTTGTCTAGACTCTTAAATGCAGGAGAGGGATGAATCTGTGGGATACAAGTTCAATCTGGGAACAGGTGCAGCCTCTCTCTGGGGTAGTAATGGGGATATTATTACATCCTGAAACTGAGTGAAGTTTAATAACAGTGACAGTAAGAATGGCGGAGTTCACCTTTCAGCAGAATATAAAACTGTCAGTGGCATTCAAAGTTTGATTTCTTTAAACTTCCTGTTCTCACAAGAGCTCTGATACTTTACCCTGTTCTGAATGGAGATGGTAAGAACATCCTGAAAGAGTGGTAGAACTCACGTTTTACTCAGGTCTTAACTAGAGCTGTGAAGTGACCTATTGACCATGTACTGGTGATGAAGCTGAAGGAATACCCAGGGTCTTGGTTCTCCCTCCATATTTAAGAGCGATTTGGCAGGGTCCCTCTTGGACATGTTTGTGTGATGATAGATACACTGAAGGCAGAATCTGTACATTCATCCTGGATTTGTTCTGCTCCTGGTTCTCAGACTTCCATATGGAACCAGATACCTTGGCTTATCTTCTCCTGAGCGGGGTGGTATGATCTGAACAACATAGCAGTGGTGCGTTCTGAATATTGGTTTTGAATTATCCAAAAGAAAAAGAAAAGAGTTATTTGACATGTTTTAATTTTGTTTGAAATTCTTTATGCATCTGTACTAACCTTCTCTTCTCTTTCTTAAAATGTGAACTTTAAGGGTACATTTTTTCAATCCATCTCTCTGAATCTCAGTTCTGAGCAAAATATGGTTATCTGCCAGCAGCTGTGCATAAAGAACTTTGCTGAGGAGTGACTCAGTAGAGACAAAACCACCCTGAGCACCACTGTCTGTTTAAACTTAATGGCTATTTTGCTACACTTGGAATAAAAAAGTATAAACTGTTTAGAAACTTCTAATACCCATGTTTTAAAATAATTCTCTCCACTAACTCACTCGAAATGGTCATCCTGCAGATGTTAAAATTGTAGGTGTCAAAATAATCATCTGCTTGTGCTCCTCCCTCCAACTCTACTAAATTGTGTCACTTATTTACAAAGCTACAAATTTAAGTGAATATAAATCTGAGATTTTGATAAACCTTCCCACTATAAATATTTTACTTCTCAAATTACTGTAGAAATAAACTTTTCTGCCCGGAAAGGTGATTCCTAACAGAGAAAAGAAAAAAAAAAGCCACATATATTTCCAACCAAAATTGACACAAGACTGTTACAAAATGTACTCTGTCCACTTTGTAGGTATTCATGGACAGGGTAAGCTTCTGCAACTGAAAATGCACTATTTGTATACATTCATATTTTATACTCATGTGGTATCAGATTTTACCTCAATTTGCTATCATACAAAGCTATTGCTGAAACAAATGATCTCTATAACCATTATGACATTTTCACATATCTGGCACAATGTTTGAAGCAGTACAGACATAATATAATGCATTTTTCTAATCTGTCACAGACATTTCACAGCCTGGGTATCCCAAATCGTTACAGTGTCTCAAACAGAACTCGAGACAATTGTTTCTCTCATTTGAGCAAAATAAATACAGGTTTTCATTCAACTTGCTAGTTACATGAATCTAGTTAAGTACCATCATTTCTGTCTCTAGATTATTGTTTATAAATCTTCCAAGAATTGTGTCCTTAGGCTAACCTCACAGCCATAAAGGCCAGCTTAAAGTTCCTTAATAAATTTGAATCAGTATCCTGAGTCTTTGCTGTGTCTGTAATATGCATTTGATAGTAACTAAGATAGTGCCATTCTGACCATACTGGAGCTTCAATTTCAAGAGGAGACTTGGTCTGTTTTCACTTGGACTGTTTTCACTTATGACTCTGCTACATTATATAGCAAGACAGGACAAATGTGCTTAAGACTGATGACGACACTTACATAACAAAGCTAAGAAAACTGGCCAGAATTAAATAGAAATCACATTTACATGAAAGCACAGACAAAGTGCTTTAGTGGTACCATAGCAGATCAAAAGAAATACCTTTTAACAAAGGTGCAGTGTGGTTTTGAGACTCAACCAGAATAATTTCCAAGTGCAGAGTTTAGAGAAAATTCAAGAAAGGGATTAAACATACAAATGAATTTCAAGCAGAAAACATTGCTTGAATATGATGAGCAACAGAGTGTTATGATAACAGAGCAATATATTGAACCTAGAGGACTGTGATTAACAGAACATTATATATAAAAGCAAATATTTGTGCTTCTGTATTTGAACCAGAGTTTTAACAACTTGGACGACAATCATGTCCTTTTTCTTTACCTTTTGAAAAGCTGGGTGCTTAATCTAAGCCAATCTTCTAAACATTCTGTGTAGCATCAGGGGAGAAGGAGAGACAAGAAGCTATTTCCTTGGCATTTTAAAGCTCTAGCTCGGCAATGAGCTCTCAATTTATCTGCACCAGACTGACACTTCATCAGGTCCAGACAGCAGGAGCTCCACTGCTCATGCAGAGCATGGGTAACTAGTGCCATCAGTGAGTGAGGGCGGCTGCATTCAGTACTGTGGGCCATGGCAGGTACAGAATCAAACCGCACAAAGCTCCTTCAGGAATGGGACATGAATATGATCTATGGTGATTACTTTTCTAATATCATCTGTGTCTAGACAGATAAGTATGTTCTTGTTAGCTGATGAGTTGTGTTAATAGCATTGGTAGGAATGTGTCTTCAGACAACCATTTGTTTCCTTTGAGAACTGCGTTTACGATGTTCCACAAAGACTGTACACAATGCAGTAGATGCTGAAAAGCCTCTGAATGTTTTTCACAGTCTTGATGTCTTATTCTAAATAGCATGTCATTTACAAGACTCCCAAAGACAGATAGCTTTCCCTGCTAGCTTGCAGTCACTCTGCAATTATATGGAACAGACGTTGAAATGATGATGGTGGCGTCTCACTGCTACATTTTGCTGCTGCTATGATCTAATGTATTTCAGCAACAACCAATTCCCTCTGCATTTTGTATTCATCAGATGTCGACATTAACACACTGTTACTTCTATCAGCTAAACTAAGGTTTTTTCAAACTTGAAAATGGTTTTTAATCTAGAAAAAGTGCCACTATGTCACTCTAACTGTGAAGGTGTAAGTTACCCAATGCAAAGATAGAATGATAACTTACTATTTAAAAACTTTTTACTTAAAACCTTACTACTTAAAACCTTACCTTGAGTGTTAAGGTATGTGTATTGGTCTTTAGGGGGCTAAGAGTGCCAGGCCAAATTTTGCATGCTGTATGCTTAGCCTATGTTGTTCTCTGTAAGCATCTGCCTCTGACAAAAACACCCAGCTGATGTGCATTTGACATTTGTAGCTCTAAGCTTAGTTTAGTTTATTGGTGGTGGTTTAAATCCACCTGTTAAAATTCTGTCCTCCCTTGATGAGAATAAAAAAAGGAATGGAAAAAGAAAGATAGATGTATGCCAGCTTTAGCTCACAGCTAGCATCATACTAATGCTGCTGAAAAATGGTCTGTGAGGTTCCAGCCTTTCCTAAATATACTGCACCTGCCTGGGGGACACGTGCTTGTTTATTTCACAGCACATCACTTATCCTTAGAGAAGTTCACAGCACATTCTTTGCCTTCTTTTTTATCTCTGTCATATAAAAGTCTGCCAGGTTGTTCTTTATAATGGAACATGGAGTTCTAGAAAACAAAGGAAATGTATTTGTTTGGTTTTCATCCTCATGGCTATAAATCAAGAAATCAAAGAAGTATTGAAAACAGGTCATATTAAAATAGTGAGTAGAGAGAGTTTTCTGGGTATGGTTTGGGTATTAATATGTGTGAAAGAACCTGAAAAAATACAACCATTTTTGCTCTACCTGTCCATTTATTTCTCTCTCTATATCTGGTTTACAAACAGCAATGGCTTCAAATTGCAGAGAAAGTTCTTTTCACACTTCCTGCTGGCGGAAGATTTAATTTCTTGCGCATCTCTAAAAATACATGGGAGGATATGAAAAAAAAAAAAAGAAATAAAATCTGCATGCAGCAATTCCCACCATGTGGGGACTTCCTCTGCATATGCTCAGCGTTTTGAAACTGCATCAGCAATGGAAAACTGCACACACAGCGTTTATTACTGACCTACGCTAGCTCTTCAGTCACCAGGCAAAACTCATCACTGGAATTCTTCCCCTCTGCTAGTTTGTACCAAGGCTGCACCTTTGTGCACTGTACACAGATGAAGAATCTTCAAGATCAAAGCCTCATGCCTGAGCACAATCTTGTTCCTGGCATGTCATGCCAGGCCCTTTTCTCTGTGAGTGCTTTGATGCAGCAGCAGCAGTCAGGAAAAATAACAAACCAAGAACAAACTGAGAGAGGAAGGAGGCAATGCAATGTGTGTTGTTATGTCTCTAGGCTTCTGCAATAAAGCTAATACGTGCACCCCCCCTGGTTTGGGTAAGTTTCTCTTCATTACAATTGTTTTCCTTAGTTACTGTTCCCATCTGTCATGCCTGGAGACTTTATTCTCATGTTCTTGTATAAACACCAGTGAAAACATAAAGGATTCAGGCTGAGAGCAAGAGTCTATATCCACCCATTCCCAGTGTAGGAAGAATGGCACACCCATTGATTGACCTGAACTTGCACCTGGCCATCAGCAAATGGAAGTGTTCTGCATGATATTATGAGACATCACCAACCTGGGAGGTTTGCAAGAACTACGAAAACACTATGTTTCACCTCTATGGAACTCTTATTTGCTCAGGAGTGGCTGTTCTCAGTGACTGGTGCTCAGCTCTGAGTCTCCTAAGGGTCCCTTATCTTACTTTGTTCCACCAGAAGAGGCCATGGTACAATACAGAGCAGCCATCACAGATGAGGCAACTCAGGAGAACCTCTAGGGCTTGTGAAAATATAGGCATAATTTCCAAATAGAAAAGTATTGCATGCATAGAGGAAGAAACCCCTCATGTCAATACCACGAAAACTCAGTAATGCCAAGAAACATGGGGGGAAAAACAGGGTCACCTTTGAAGTCACTGAAAGGCAACACAGGAAAGTAGGATGCAGACCATTTCTGTCTGAGAAACAGCTTCTGGAGGGAGCCAGAAAAATCTTTTTCTTTTTTTCCCTCCTGAGTAGGGAATAGAATAAGACTGTGAACACCCTGACTGGCAGTTACATTGAAATAACACATCTTTTCACCTGTAGAAAGTGACAGTTCTGTCAAGGAAGTCTCCTTGGTTTCCTCTCTAGAGAGGGCAACTGCAAAGAGGGGAAGGCTTTTCACTAGAGTCAGGGGATGCTGACTAGTGAGAGTCCCTCAGGTCACTTTTGGGAATCTGTGCTGCTGCAGCCAAAGCACCTGAGAAGGTACCACAGTACAGCAGACGAGCACAGTTTCACAACTGTACTGCAGCTTCTGCTCCTGGGCCCACCTGAGGTGTTGCGAGGTGTGTGTTGGCAGCTTTCAGCTGCAGACACCTGACCCCAGGTAACAGTACAGGAGTTCCGTGTCTTTGGCATGTCAAGCACATTTTTCCATCCAGCATCTGCAGGTGAGTAGACACTCCTTTAAAACTAGAGGAATATATTAAGCAGATTTATGACCTCTTTGTGCCTTCAGCCTTTACCTAGGGGAAAGTCCTATTAAATTTAGTAAAAATTTGCATAAACTGAGATTTTAGGAATGAATAAGAATGTGGATGAAAATTGCTCTTCTGTGCTTATTTATGGTAACATTTTTTATCTGCTAGACAAGCTACAAACACTTAGAGATCATAGTGAGGGGTTCATTCTGTGAACGCAAACGCTGGATTGCATTTAGAGGGACATACAATAAACTAACCAAGTACTCCACTTCAAAGTTGTCTTCTGTACTTGCTTCTACTGGCCTGTCTGTATGGATCAGTCAACCAGTAACCAGTAGGCTGAGAGCCAGCAGGGAATACTGAGATTTTCTTCCTCACTTGAATTGATGCTTTCTTTACCATTTCACAAATTACCGTAAATAGCTGATTTTTCCAAATTTGCTGAAGCTCACATCTGTCTTACTGTAAATGCATGTTCTTCTTGTTTCTTTCATATCTGTTATTTCTTTAGGTTGTTTGCTGTGATTACTTAAACTATCTGCTTTTAATTAGCTGTGTATGAGCTGATTTTCTATAAGCAGATTTCACTTTTTCTTGGTTTTTGCATAACCCAGAAACCAGCATGTGACCGGGGCTTTTCTCTAGTGCAGCTGCTTACTTCCATTGTGCTACCATCTTCAATTTTACCAGCAAAAATCCTTTTCATTACTCCTTTGCCAGATTAGCAGAAAAATCCCCTTCTGAGCCGCAGATCATGTTACTGGGTGTGGGCTATGCCAAGCTTCTACTTTTGCTTTCATTATATTAATAAGACCTTTGGTTGTCATATCAACAGGAATAAGTGTTGATAACAGATAAGTAGAGGATGGGTTAAATTCCACAAGTGACTTTTATGTTTGTACTTTTACAGATGCTGGCTGTAGTAATTGCACTTAAATTCCCTATCTGCTTTCTGGCTTCAATTACTAGCTGAGGTCACCTGTGTTGTAAGGCTGGAATTCACTAAAATAATACAAAACAGATCCAAGCACCCTGCAACTATTGCCTCAACTGAAATGTTTCCCCACTCGGACATACCAGTTCTTCAGACACTGACCCAATAGCAGGACTTTGTACCTCCATCAGTATTTAGAAAATAAACACAAAATGTGAAGCAAACAAAACCTCATCATGTGTAGCTATTAGAAGATCTAAACCAGAAAGCTGCCACACACACTAAATTCTGTATGAGCTGTCTACACCATGTGATTTTTTAAAGTGTTAACCATTAGTAGGTCATTGGAAAAGGTTGGCATCGTTGAAGAGATCACATTAACTTAGATGGGTTTATGCTTCTGACTGGAAACTGTGTTAAGGAATTGATTCAAGCCAACCAAATCAGTCCATTTCTGGGAGATTTTTGAACAAAGATCTGCCTAACACCCACTCAATATAGATCATGTCTATTCATGTGCCATGAAAATTCAGGGGAGTTTTCACCACTGTTTTTCATGGAAACAGGTTCAAACATGTTACCCTGCCCACAGTGAAGTCAGCATCAAAACTGGGAGAACATAA
>JBCJKH010069073.1:0-17495 GCA_039877255.1 Loriculus beryllinus | reverse complement strand
TGGTCGGTTGGTGGTGAGCAGTTGTATTCTCTTCCCTTGTTATTTCCCTTATCGTTATTATTATTGGTTGCAGCAGTAGTGGTTTTGTGTTACACCTTAGTTACTGACTGCTCTTATCTCAACCCGTGGGAGTTACATTCTTTTGATTCTCCTCTCCATCCCTCTGGGAGACGGGTGGAGGAAGCAGGGGGAGTGAGTGAACAGCTGCGTGGTTTCTGAGTGATAGGCTGGACTTAAAACCACAACACATCATTATATTCTATTTTTGAAGAACAGAAGCAAACAAATATTATTTTAAGATTCTGGTCATTTATCACTCAATTCACCAGTATTATCTTAGAAAATTTTTAATTCTCTGCAAATACACAGGGTAAGAGGTGTGTCCTAGAGGAATTTGAGGTTACAAAGCTCGTCACCCTTGAATCACCTATTTCATTTGGATTTGATTTAATTTCATATATGGGATTCTCACCTAACACAGGGAGCTTTGCTAATTGCCTGATCTTATAAGAAAAAGATTTTGTTACTTTTGCATACATGTTTCAGTTATGCTTCCTCCTCTCACAAAATACCTACAGGAAAATTATCTCCTTCAGGCATTCAGTATTGGAAACCTTTCAAAGATTTCTCTGGTCTGAAAGCTTATGCTGAACATGCATAGTTGCTAGGCAATATCCAAGTGGTGGCCAGTTATTGTGATTGAAAATATATGGCTTTCAAAGCAATCTTCTATTTCCTGATAGGTGATCAAGAAAAAAGAAAGGCGGATTTTGGCATAAGCAATTTAAGATTTAGCCACCATCAATAAACGAACAAAGATATAGTGAATGTTCATGTTGCTATAACGCAGTTTCAATCAGGAAAACCAGGCTTAAACAAGAAGTGCTGCTGAAAGAGAGAAATATTACATTTCAGTAAATATTTGCCAATAACTCTCTTGCTGTATTTCCCAGTTTTATGCACTAATAATGTTCTGTTTCCTCGTACATAAGGATTATAATGTTCTAAAGCTAATCTGCATTCTATAAATTTTGCACATTTTTGAAGACTAATGTATTCTTGCAGTCCTCTCTAAGCATGTGTACTCACTTACTTATTCATGCTTGCAAATAGGTTATGTAGAGACCACTACTCCTACCAAAGGTAGAAGAAAGCATATAAAAATATTCTTTCATTGAAATTTCCTGAAAATGGTGTGTGTGTGTGTGTGTGTGTGACCTTAAAACAAAATGGAATATGCTTGATTTCCCTCAGACTTCCCCTCTCCTTTCACAAACCATCGTCCTTTTGCACATTTCTCTTAGGCAGATTGTGTCCATGCCTGACGTTGTAAGACTGACCTGGAATTAGGGCGAAGTCTACTTTTGAAAACTTTTGCAATTCTGCAGCAAACTGTATTACAGGAATAAAATAGTATCAGGTTTTTGAGACAATGAGAGATGCAAATAATTTGAAATGTTTAGTCCAGAGTCTGGGAGAGCCTCTTTCTGTATCCAATGATCAATTAGTAACGGGCATTATACAATGATCAATTAAAACAAAATTAAGTCAGGAATGACAGCTAATTACCATGTTTGAAATAGAAAGAAAAAGAAAATATAAGCTTTCAGTGATTTGCTAGTCAGCTTAAGAGGAAGAATAAAAAGAGGATGAGGAATAACATGAAAAAATGGAAGCCATAGATGAAAACATAGAGGAACACAAACCTGACTGACAAATGGTAAGAAAGGCAGTGAGGAGAGCCAAACCTGGTCAGTCATGCTAATTGATGGAGGTACAGAGAATGCAGTAATGCTTGTTTCTGTATTATCTGATCTAAGGCATTACCAAATGGGAAACAAAGGCAGAGGGAAAAGCCATAAATGAAATACACGATGACACAAATCTGACAGAAAAGCATAATGGAGACAATGACCACAAATGAATGTGGTCAGTCACACTAACAGACTATAAAGAAACGGCAGGCAAACCAACAGCTTGCAGCTAGTAAGGATGCAAACCTAAGGGTGCAGGATGCTGCCAGAGATCTTGGAGCTACGCAAATTGATGGAGGAACATGTGGGTGAAGGGGATCAGGGAAGAGTAAAGTGGGAATAGACAGACAGGAGTGTTGAAGGTGTCAGTCACTTGTAAAATGTAGCTAGTCAGTATGCTTGTCCGGCTGAGCCCTGTGCCTGGTCACACAGTCTGTCCCATCTTCACGTTAAATCCTTTCTTGACTATCTCTGAGTAACGTCACTCTCTACCCTCTGTGTGTGTGCCTGTGTTTGACTGCTGCAGGGACTGAGTGCCAGCCACTGGGAGGACCAGTGTGAGAGGATCTGGAGCAAGCAGCTGGAGTCAAGACAGAGGTGTAGACTGGGAACTGGTTAGGGGTGTTGGATGGATAGAGGGGTCATGTCGGCACTTGGGGGATCCACTAAAATGCATGTGTGTGTGAATCAAGAGAGTGTTGAGTGTGTGCTGTCCATAGCAAGCTTCAGTCTCTACTGGCCAAAGAGGAGGAGGTGACTTGGCTTTCTGTGCTTGTGGTTATGTCAGTCCCGCATGTAGGTGATGCTGAAGGCAGCACCTACTCTGTGGCAGCCTGCACAGCTGGCCGTGTCACAGTCCTATGTGTATCTGTATGTGTCCTTCTTAGCATCAAGCACAGAAGAGGCTTCTTATTACTCTCCCTGTTCATTGATTTGTTTTTATGAGTTATTTATCATTAAGTTATCTGACATCTCACACAGAATTGAGAAACTGCAAAGACAAGATATTAATAAACTTCTTAAATGATCAGAATTCTCTTGGTCACCCTACTGGAATAGGCTGTCTTTGCCAGCATAATTGCTAACTCAAAGCAGAGAGAGAACTGACAAAATCATCAAATACTTCCACCCACATTGGATATCCAACTTGATTTCCCCAGGCTTAAAAAGTCAGAAATTCAGAGCAAACTGATTAATCATTAAATGCTAAGATTTTCCTCTCCATTGCCAGGAAGGTGAGCAATTATTCAATTTGCAACTTATCAATAGTTGATTTTCTTCTCATTATCATTCTCTGCTTCCTAATTAGATGTCACATGTGCTTTCATTTTTATTACCAAAGAGCAGCATCACATTGAAATGGAAGCATGGAAGGGCTCTAAGTGTGTTGTGTCACTGGTAGCTTGCAATCTACAGAATCTAACTGAAAATACAAATATCAAATACAATACCTCTTCCTAGTTTGAAACTTGTCAATCCAATCATTGAAATGTAAAGTTAGAATATCCTTTGTGGTTTTTTTTTAAGCACAAAACTTCAACATGGAGAAAAGGTAAAGACATTTTTTCACTAGGTTAGAAAAGCAAGTAAAAAGTGATACTAGTTAGCTTTGAGTCCTTTCAGGTATTAAAAGAAACAAAAAAGTATTGGGAAACTGATGCCAAAATTGAATAACAATTTGTTATTTATGCCTAACGCATCCAAGATCTATCATCTAATGAAAAACTACGGGGATGGGTTGATGAGAAAGAAGGACTTTTCCTCTGCACCACAGATGCATCTTGGAAGTGAACTACAAACATTACATATAGGTCTAGAAACATTTCTTCTTTGCTCCACAACTAATCCTGACATCTCTTGACTTTTCCTTCCTGAAATTGAACCAGTGTACAACATGAACACTGGAAGTTCAGAAAGGAAGTATGTTATGATCACAGTATTCCAAACAAGCATGTAAAAAACGTAACAGACCAAGATTATTTTATTCTAAGCGTAGATGTAGAAAAAAAACCCAACCAACAAACACACATCAAACACCAGAGTGTGACAAAGATTTTAGATCAAGATATTGGTAAATGATACTGCCCATACAAGCACCTCAGACACTGGGTGAAAGGAAAGTTGCAGCACACACTTAGAAAATTACTTTCAAGGAAAAAAATGCAAAATGGAACTGTGCAGAAAAAGAAAACAACCCAAACATGGGAAAATGTATCTTTTATATAAAACTGTACCAAATAATTTCTATTGAAGTAAATTTTAAGCCATAAGAAAAAATAATATTTATTCTTGTTCTTGTTCTTGTTCTTGTTCTTGTTCTTGTTCTTTTCCTTGTCACTTATCACATGACAAGTAGGGGAAAAATAATTAGAAATAATAGAAGGAAGGCTGGAGAAGCTAATAATAAATCATCCAACATAAATTTTTTAAGTGTCAAAGAAGATGCAAGTAGGTCCAACAAGACACAGTAAGTGAATGTTAGACAATATGAAGAAAAAGATGGAAAATACCACTATCCCACTGACTCATTGCAAACTGCATTCTCTTCCACATGTGGAGATGCAAAAAGGACTTCGAATTCATACGAGATTCAAATACCTCAAATTTAGAATAAAGACCCACTCTAATTACTTAGATTAGCTGACATATAAACTATACTTGCAGATATAAAAAGACAAATGTGAGACCTGTATCCTCCTGGAGAGCTGACTGTCATCTAAACATTACCAGGTGCCTATATTTATACCCAATCCCATCCATCACACCCATAACTGTGAGAATACTAAATAGAGAATAATTACAGCTTCTCAAAGCTAAGATGAGACAGACAGTAACCTAAAGATTGTCACACCTTATGTGTCTGTGTGTGTGTAGCTCATACAGGTGCTGACTGGGATGCCTCCAAGTACACACCACCCGTCCTCCTTCCACCTCCACTGGCTGCTCACTTTTAAAATGTGAGAGGCACCATTAAGGAGGTGTGGCACAGCTACTGCTGGTTATAGGTTAGAAGACCGAAGCATACTTCCCAAGGAAAGAAAGGAAAGAAATTTAAGCTTGCCTTATTGATTACACTACTTTTGCATTTCCTACTGGGAACACTCCTGGGTAGAAAAACCGAAGTGAGAATTTACAGGATTGATTAGTTTTTGTAAATTAACAAAGACAGAACACTGAAGTTCAACTCCTTACATCAACCAGAAATAAAAATTATAAACCCCCTCCATCTTGTAGCAGTATATTAATGCTGAATGAAAAGGCACTGAAACTGTTCAGGGATGAGCGGTCTAATTCTCAAGGTCACTGGATGATTTAGATGTGAAGTTTCATTTTTCAAATGCAGCTCAGGAGCCTGATAGGACAAATCGATGGGGAATCCATTTTAAGTTGATCTGTTGTCTTCAAAATGGGACCTTTTGATGCTTTTCTGAAGCATCTGTTGATTTAAGAATGTGGAAATTCAAAATACGGATACTCACAAAAATACTGACACCTAACCAACATTGCATTACTTACAGGGAAGGAAAGGTAAGCATACCTATCAAATCTACTTCATTACAAAGCATCTCTTGGAAGCCTTAAGCTGAGCAGTGATCCGATGATGCAGTTCGCTGCATCTGAATCTAATTCTTTATGTAGTACACTGAAAAAGATTTTGCTGACAGGCATTTTAAAGATAAAAGCATTGGACAAGATCTAAGATTTCCACCATACAGGAAAGTTCATGGCCTCCAGCAGCAAAACAGGTCAGATAAACTCCAATAATAACCTTGCAAATTAATAAATCATTTAGGCAATTTTGCAACTTGGACCTATCCTGTGTGATGCATGAAACGTATTTCTCTTTCCTGTTACAAATGAATCATTCTGGAATGCCATTAAGGTTATGTTAGTGTACAGAAAGTAACTGTGGCTCTGAATTATCAATCACCAGAGCCTAAAAAAATATGACAAATTGCAACATAGATTTTGAATTCTGGTAAGATTTCACTTTATACAAAGCAATACATACTTATCTTTATTGATGGAACCTGTTTGTCCTGTTCTAATAAAACAAGCTGACTCTATCCTTAACACTAAAAACAGCTGAAGAGCAATACAGTTATATTGTAATACTGCTGCCAAAAAAGTCATTACAGGCACACAATACCTGAAAAGACATTGTAAATAACTGTGGGCCATCACATCTGTTGCAAGACAAATACTGCCCTTGAATTCTTGTGACTTTGGTTGGTTGTTTTTCAGAACTTTATGTAAATCATAATCTTTCATTCCCATATGAAGTACATTCAGGCACAGAAGGCTATAGTGTTGACAAATCCAATCTTCTGAAATGCTTCAATTTGGTTTCTGGTGGAGAACGATTCTTCAGAGGCAGTCTGACTCCAGTTGGTAGCGTATTATTAGCAAACAAGTACCAGACAGAATGAAAGACATATGGACCTGACTTTTCTGTGCTTATTATTCAGGGTTCTTTTCATGAGGGCATATTTTGTTCCAAATCTTATTGATTTGCATATTTTAAAGTCTTACAAGTTCAGCCTCTATTAGCTCACCCCAGCTTTGAAGTCCTAAGCCCTGGCTTGTTGATTGATATGTTTAAGACCAAAGAAAGACAGAAGTGCTTGTGACTCTGACACCATGTCTAAGAAGCAAGTTAGAAGACCTGCAGTGTCTCTTCAGGTAAAACAAGAATTTAAACACTCTTCATGTGAAGAGATCTTGGAAAAAGCAGCATTATTTTCTCCTTAACAAAACCTGAATTATTTGGAGGACTGACATCCTGATGAATGGATCACTTTTGCATTTTACATTAGATTGCTATTGGAAAAAACCAGTAATGTCAAGAACTCAGGATTTCACCTAAATTCCCACTTTTTGGTGACTACTGAAACAATTAAACCCCAGTATTACACATGTTCTTTGTTTTATATCCATATCACTTTTCCTCTACTCTATATGGAAGCAGAATCTTGAATAAGAAGGGTGCAAGACGTCTCTATCCCAGAACGACTCTAAAACTGGTGGGAAGGATACTTAGTCATCCACATGGCAGAAGGGGGCAGAAGGTTGTATATACGCTTATGCTGTGAGCTTCCTATTAACTAAGTTTAGGTCACTCATGCAGTTTTTATGTATTACCATTCTTTAGCGTGAAATGCTTATTTTATATAATTTAGTTTTCTGAAATTTATGACGCATTTGTAAACTAGAATTTGTGACACATTTACCTGTTAGATTAAGCCTCTTTTTGTTCTCCTAACGCAACTACACTGTTAACACATGCAACTCTCACATTTATTTTATATTTGAACTTGCTTCATAAGTGTTGTGGTTTTATATTTATAAAACTAAAAGGGGAAAAGAGAAAGAAAACAATAAGCACAAGTGATGCACAATGCGTCTGCTCACCACTCTCCAGCCAATACCCAGCCCTACACAAGCAGCAAACATGGGCCTTCCAGGTAATTGCCCCCAATTTATAAAGTGGGCATGACATGCTGTGGTATGGAATACCCCTTTGGCTAGTTTAGGTCATGTCTCTGCTCTGCCCCTGCTTCTCATGCCCCTCCTCACTGGCAGAGCATGGGACTGAAAAAGTCCTTGGTCAGTTCAGGTTATGAAGAGTCTCTGAACAGTGCAAGTTGAAGTTTACCGTGTGGTATTACTCCTGCTCCCTAAAGTGAGTGACAGCAAAATCTAAATGGCTTACCTTAATATTATTTTCCAGTGTTTTACATAGAACAACAGTACTCCATCAAATGAATCATGATATACAAGTACTAGACATGGGACAGGATCATAGGTAACACAAGTTACCTATCAACATACCCATGTCTGATTTACTTGCACAGTTCTACATCTGAATTACACTTTTATACTTCAACTACTAAATAGTGTTTCTTCTGTTTCTCCCCTGGCTGTTTTCACACTGGAAGAAACAGAGTATGCAGGTTAATATACTACGCTTATCATTTTGTCTACATTCTTATCAAGGTATGTAGTAGCATAGACACTTGAATTCATTATCACGATAGTGCAAATAAATTTTACCAGCCTAGGAAATTAATTTTTAGTTCACATGAAAAGAATGTCAAGGAGACACATTTGTCAAGAAAACAACATGCATCACTGTGGCCTTTTGTTTTTAAGAGAACTAAAATATCAAGGGAAAGGAAGTAAAAATTCAAGTCTATCTGAATGCACCATTTGATACTTAGTGAAATGCAAAGTTTGACAGAGTTAATGTGTGAAGATACTGATGTGAAGAAGTTAATACTGTGTTAATACTGTACAGAAACAGAAATTCTATTCAGAAAAGCAATTCTGTTTAAAAAAGTATCTCTCAGCGCTGGAAAGTGCATTATTGAAGCACAGTATTAACTTCTTCACATTAGTATCTTCACACATTAACTATGTCAATCTTTGCATTTCACTTATTGTACCAATAAGGTCATAGCTACGTGTATCTAAAAGAATTTTCATCAATTTGGCAGCACAAGGCAGATTATTTCCATATTTAGCATATTTCCTTGTTCTATCTCTATAGCAGCTACCATTCATACCTTCTCAGATATGCATAACTAGAACAAACTTCCAGAATAACAAAATCCATAGACTGTCATGGATATGTCATTTCCATAAATGGGCATTTGTGGAAAATGTCTGACAATCACTTTTTATTTTCTAACACTGACCAGATAATTTAAAAATACACATTGAATTTCCAGAACATGGCTGTAATTTCTGACTGGCCCCTCTAAGGAAGATTTTAATGACTGCTGAGGTTGTAGCTTTTTCTAAAAAAAAACCAAACAAATAAACCTCCCCAAACTAAAGGAGAACTGATGCATGAGAACGTCTGTACTCAGTGGAAAACAAATTTTTAAACCTCAGGTGACCTAAAAGAAAACTATTAGCCAATTTATTAGAAGTAGACAGTTGTTGCTATTAGCAACAGATGAAATAGACTTCCTTCCATAATAACTATAATTTATAATGGAGTTGTCATAAACAAGTAGACGCTCTAAGAGAAAATGGTTGGTTATGTACAATGCACGAAAAAATCAAAATCACTAAAATAATTTCTAAACAGTAGTTCAGGAAAAGATGAATTTTAAACATACATATTTCACAAACTTTATCTTAAAAATCAAAGGTTTTCTACATACTTCAAAGCAATTCTTGGTTTAAATCTTTGTGACTGCATCTTATATTCCAATCTATTGCAATAATATTCCACCCCGACATCATCCTTTACCTACAGAGAACTAATGCCCCCTCCCCACTAATGCATCACCACCATTTGATTCCCTGCATCCTTATTGAATTTTCTAGGTGATTTATGTAAGAATTATTGGTGATATGGTGTCAAAAACAGGGTAAAACAAGTCATAGGTGCAAGGTCAATTTAGTAAAACCTGTCCCATCATTATTCAACTTAAAATAGAGGTGTCATTTCCTATGGAGAAAGACTTCATAGTAATTTTTTTCCACCTCTTTTAAGTATGATTTAATAGACTGAGGGCCTACATTCTGAAGGCCAGATAATCCCTGTTTTCTCACATTTACCTCTGGGAATTACTAGATGAGCAATTTGCATTTGTAATGACTCATAACAATTTTCATAAATATTAGTCTAAAGAAAAAGAAACCCACAAATATATCTTGCCTATAATGTGTACAAGTATATAACAGATACTATGATTTGAAAGAATTAAATGGAAAGAGAAGTGTGTTCATGAAGGGAGCAAACAGGGAGAAAGAAAAAACATCAGAAAAAAACAGTAGAAGGGTTGAATGAATAACCTTCATTAATAACCAAGAACAAAATAGCAATGAAGTATCAAAGAATATATTACCTGCATGAAGACCTGAAGTGGTCACACATGTAACTCATCAGCAGAAAATCCTGCACTTTGTTAACAGGAAGTTAATAGTGTATTCCTTTTCCTGTTATCTCTAGGTACTTAAAAAGAGGAAAGAAAACCAATGAACACTAACTTCTTAAAATGTATTGATACGAAAGTAAACAAGATTTTTGATGCAAAAAGGTAAGACTCTAGAAACTGTTACGTTTTGGTGAGCATTTTCCCTCCTTGCAAGTTCACACACAGACTTTTATTATATTGATTTCCTAAAAATCAAAACTGGTGTTTGACATCTTGCTCACTTCTTATTTTCAGTTGGTCTGGAATTGGCAGATGCAGAATGAAATTAACCAACAGAACTTTCCAGTTGAGCAAGTTCCATGGAAAAATACAGGTGATCAAATAGCCCTGTGGAAAAAAACCGAAATAAAGTAACAAAAAAATCCCTTTCAGTTCCTTTCAGCTACAAACTGATAGATTAAGCAAATGATTATGAGATTGTAATGGTTTAAACCTGAAAGGGGAGATGAGGTGAGTGAGCGCTGCTTAGTATTTAGTTACTGGCTGAGTTTACACAACAACAGAGATTATACTCTTTATATAACACGATGCACTTAAACTTTTACACAGGAACAATTGTGAAGTTGTTATAGGGAATAGAATTCTAATTACCATATTAGAAAAAAGTTGGATATTCTGGAAAGGAAACAGCATGATTAGAAACAAAATAAGACTACACTGTGAAACCACTACTGTACTATTTCATCTTCTTGTGTGTGTATTGGGCTTAACAAATGTCTCCATTTATACTTCCACTTCTTCTTAATAGGATTACTCTAACTACAGTTAGAGTGGTGGTGCAGTGCAATCCTTCTAACTTAAATCACTCTGTAATACAATCTCCTCTTATTTGCATTATATCATTTACTGTGTCAACCAAAGAGGAAAGAGCCATTTTATTAATTTTCAGCACTGAAGGTTCAAATGTTCATTTCTAATTTTAACATGATAGAATGCTCATGTTCTGCTCATCAGAGACTGAAGGTTGTACAAAGTACAGGAAAAGACTACTGGAAATACAAGTTAATTATGATAGATGTGTGACATATGTATTCTTTTGTCCCTGTAATCCAAAAGATATGTCCTTAACTACAAAAAAAAAAAAAATTAAGTTTCCTTTAAGTATAACCTGTTTAGGAAGGAATGTGCATTGTAAAGTGCAGTGGTACAAGTTTCAAATAAGGGGAAAGAACCCATATTCTTTTCCTACAACCTAAAAATACACTGCAAGAGATTTAAAAAACTTTAGAATTTCTAAATTTTGCTAATCCCTGGTTCGAGGCAGAATAAATTACCTATCAGAGGTTACTCTGTTTAGGTTAGCTAATTCACTTGCCCATAAAGGACAATTCTATGATGTACAGGAGAGCTGGTGCACAGGCTGTCTGCTTCACTGGGTAACTATACAAAGTGTGATTTTTTTCAGATCCAGTAGTGGGAGATTAGGAGTAATTTTCTGCCTCAGTATATCACAAGGGTTTTGTATGCACAGGCATAGCAAAGAATGGAATGGAATAGGGTAGGGGGAGAAACACAGGTGAGCTCCAAACAGCAACTCATTAACCTTGTAAGCGAGGCATTCCCCCAAACTACTTAAAAATTTGCTGATGTGTACCTATAAATCAGTTAGAAAGAAAACCAGAAGAATACACCAGCCAGGGATATTTACCTTTTTGTAAATAATCTGTTTACTATAGAAAGATACAGTAAAATTAAGTAAAACTATTATTGCCATGCAGATTTGTTCTTTCATACTCGCATCTTCAAAGTGTCCTTCTGTCAATGTGGGCACTTGCTACAGCTGTAAAGTCTCGCCATCACAGGGAATACTTCAACTTGTTTCTTTTAGTCTAAGAGCTGCTCATTGAGTTTTTCTTCTCCCTCTGACATCCTACTCCCCAGACCCACTGAATATTTCTGTTATTTCAGCTATACTAAATTAGCTCAGGCCACCCTTCGAGTGGGTGAATCCTCACACTGTGTGGACAAGCACAAGCTACTCAGAAATTAAATTGTCAATTATGTGGTAAAAGTATATCGAATAATTTCCCCTGTAACACCATCATGACAGTACAACAAAGATGTGAAAAACCAAAAAGAAGTCAGCAGGGAAGAAAACAGACTTGCTTGGTCTCCTTATGTTCATATGTTTTAAATCCTATGCAGAAAAAAGCGGTTGGAATAAGGAGTAACAATGAAGATAGTAAGTTGTGTCCTGTTGTCTTTAAAATCTATGCTCAACAGATTGCTTGCACAGGCTTTTCTGCATTTTTGTATCATATAGTTTGTGCAGGCATTTTTTTCTAAACACAGACAAATTGTAAAACTTCTACAACCATCACCTGCCATTCATGATAGACAGAACAGCTTTAGCTGCTCATTCAGCCTCATGACTATTTTTTAATTGGTTTCCTCCTTGCTGCTCCACTGTCAAAATATTCTAACAGCTCTTTAACTGCTGTTTAATAACCAACAGCAGCTTCACATATTTTAAAGAACAGAGAAAGATTATCTATTGTTTTGTTTCCTTAAAGATTTACCACAGTGAATAATCATTACTAAAGGTAATGAATATCATCAGAAGTAGTTGGCTGCATTTCTCCAGTCCCTCTCACTCATGAGAGCCTAATAAAATAATCTTCAATTGTGCTGCAAAAATAGGAGCAGTGATCACTCTTGCTATGAAAAGTCACACCACAACAGCAAGTCAATCAGCATAGTCTCAAAACTATTTCAAAGAAAATAATAAATTATCACAAGAGTCCTAGCAATTTCACATTCTTTTTAATAGCACCTGATAGCCTTTTTAAAATTAGTATACTCTCAAAATGCAATTATAGAATGTCATAACTGTGGTTTTCTTGCAGAAATAAAGCAACAGCCCCATCCTTGTGTTCAAAAAAATGAAGCCATTTAAGAACAGGAGAAAAAATGTCTACGTAACACATAAAAAATAATGGGAGCACAGAGCATCCTCTGTGTACCATTGACTCTAAGCAGATATATTGCCTCATCTGCAACTTTTCAACTATAAGCCCTAGTCTTTATCCTTTCAGCAACAGGAATTACTTCACATATCTACTAGCTTTCTGAAAAAAGACTCTCAAGAACTGAGTTTCCATTCTTTTTAAGAAAAATGACAAAGATTTAGATGACAAAGACTTAGACTGGATATGAGGAAGAAATTCTTTACTTAATCAAAAAGTTCAAAAAAATCTTTCTTACTGACTCATGAGCTTTGCAGACACTGTTGCAACATCAGGAAACTATTCTGAATAGAACCACTCCACCAGTGGTTCTATTTATTCACAGGATAGTATTCATGCTGAACATGCATATAATAGAATTTATTTTTTAAACTCCATCTCAAAAAATATGTTTTCTTTATAAGCAGGAGCCATTAAGATATTTTCAGCTGATGAATCTTTAAATAAACTTGTTAGGACACGCACTCAGTCTTCATATTCTTTCTTCTCAGAATACCTTTGACTTAGAACTTCTTTGCTTGTTGCTCTTGAGCAATTCAAAACAAAGTTATAAGCAGAACTGGCCCAAGCTTTGAAGAAACATTTTAAAATACAGAAAGATACATAAGAACATTCACCTTTAGATGTGACAGTGCTTTTCAAAAGCACAAATATGAACTATATGAACTTTCAAGTAACCACAGACTGTAGTTTTAACAGAATCATGAATTCACAGAATAGTTTGGGTTGGAAGTAACCTTTGAAGGTCATCTAGTCCAAGCCCACTACCATGGACAAAGACTACAATGCATGTTGATATGTCTGTTTATAGTCAGAAACCTCAAATTATTATTTAGCAAGGAAAGTTCAGACTGAAACACTCAATGTAATCTAAATCATCATCAACTTTATGTGGTGGTATATAGTCTTCAAATGTCAGGACATACTGCACCCATATTACACCGTGAGGATAATCAGGCTGCATGTCCAACATCATCCACCCATCAACTGCAATCCCACTGTACCACAGATGATTTTTTTGTGAGTGTAGAATCATTGACATTCCTTAGAAAACTCAAGTCAATAAATCTCTGGTTTCTTTCCCTCCTTGTTCCTTCAAAAAATAAGTGGCCTAGCAAGGTTTTTTAATCCCAGAGAGTATTTTGGAGTCTGCTGGTAAATTTGGTTATATTGTCTTTACTGATCCAGTAATGGTACGTTTTAGTCATCTAGTCCTGACATTCAGTATAGAGTACCTAATTAAATGGATAGAATTTAAAATATCGTCTATGTCACTATTAATCATCATGAAGAATGATGACAGCTAATCTCCGCATCCACAAGTGCATAGAAACCCTAGTAATATTTCCATAAAGATTACTGCAGGACGCACCTGAAGCAACGCAAGACTCCTGTGCTTGTGTAAGAACAAAACTCAATTGTTCTTATAAATTTTCTTTCTAGCTAGGTTTGCTTTAGTTTTTAGATTTTACAATGAATTTCAAATATCTTCTTCCTGCTGTATGTTAATTTTTCTCTTTTTTTTTTTCCTTTTCCTAGCGAGCCTAAATCCATTATTTTTTCTGTCCTAATTCTATCTTGCTGTATTCCCTTTTTTCAGCTTATTTCATTGTTCTACCACCTTGAGTATCTCCTGAATAAATCTACATTCACATTCCCCCACTGACCTTCATCAAAAGCATAATTGCAAACCCTGCATAATATTTGCTTTTACTACTTCAGTTAAACCGTTTTGCTCCTTGACAGCATGTCTTAGACTCATCAATTTGGAAAAAATGCTACAAGAAGGGCCACAGCTCTTTTAATTTCCCTAGTGCTAAAATAAACTACCAGTCAGAAACAAGCTGGACTCAAAGTATTACTTCCAGGTGTGTGTCCTAGGTGTGCATTTAAGCTTAGGCAATAAGGCACCAATCGGTGTCTAAGTATCCTGTGAATTTGGCCATACGTCTTTTATATCAGAATGCAATTTATCATAGTGAGGCCAGTGATTCATATGCTGCCAAAACTGATAAAAGAAAAAATAAGAACAAAATAGCATTGTCACCGAATGCCTAACAATTTATATGGGTTAAAGATATTGCTAAATTAGTTGCTCATACAGTCGATCTCTGTTCAGGCCTCAGGATGAGACTACAATAGAAATAATAAAAATTACGCCCTTCACAAACAGCATGTCCCTCTTCTTATTCTTTTCCCAACGTATTTTTCTACAGCAGATGCAAGATATTTTTTCTTAATTATTTATCACTTTTAAGAGGTACCCTACTTTTTTTTTTGTGAGGAAGGGGAGAGGATGAATTGTATATTACATTATTAGCAATAGTATTAATTCTCAATGATGAAATCTATGTAATACTTCAAGATGAAAGGTTCAAGTGGAAATGAATAATCAAACACAGATATATACAGCTATATCCTCAGTTAATGCTGATATCATAACTGCTCTTTTCTTGTCAAACAGCCTTGTTTGAAGTCTTGGACAAGCATCGGTATTCCAGATTACATTTACCTGCCTATGTGCCTGAAAGGATGCTAATATATTTGATTGAATTAATGTGTGATATGACTGACAAGTCCATAGGCCTTCTATATCTTTTTTTCTCATGTACCACTCAATATTCTTCTCCTAACATCCTTACTAAACACACTTCCTACCTGCCTATATTCTGGGACATGTTGGACTGGGTGTAGAAAAGAGTCTTGTACAAGACTCAGTTTGGATATAACTTACCTCATGATACTATGCTTTGTGTCAGTAAAGGAAAAGAAATACCTTAGGTAACTGAACTGACCTAAGCTTTAAATGCCTTCTTTATGCTTACACTGCAAAATTGCTGTGAGATTCCTTTTCTGCTCTGCGTCTTTCTTTCACCTTTCTGTCTTGTCTGAACTCAGGGAAACTAAATAGGAAGCACCTTATAGTCCCCTTCCCCTGGTCTGCATGCTTCCTATGCCACTCTCCGGGCTGTCACCCTTGGATTTCTATCAGAAGAAAGAAAATCATGACTAACTGAAGTACCTGAGTGTCTCAGTCCCTTTATGTTTTGCTGGATATTACTTGCCCATGGTTTAGGCCAGGGATCAGGAATCTGAGGGCCATAGTCTGAAGTGATTTCCTTGATTTCTCTGTATACAGCCAAAACTGCATTCACGGTCCTCTTTTTGTGCAAGCCTTTGAACTTTGTGCTGTTAATGTGATGGAGAAGTATTGAACAGACAGTCCACAGGGCCATAGGAGTGGGAGCTCTCTTCAAATCGTCATTTTAAGTAGTACAACAGGATGTTGCTTACTGGCCAACACAACAGACACTTGCCTGAGGCACCTACTATGAGGCACTGCAGTACTACACAAACAGCTTTCCTTTCAGCTCTCAGCCTTTGCTGGTTCTTTACACTTCTTCCTTCTGTGCCTTCCTAGTTGCCTCATGTCTTGATGGTCCCTGTTGTGTTTGAAAGTGCAGCACTCCTGCACCCTCTCGTTACACTGGCAAATGCCTAACCCACTGCCTTTAAGAAATGTGCCTTTAAGAAAGAAACACAGTACTGAGATCCAGACCTGTTCGCTCTTTGCATTTTAGGTCTGGACCTCTGCTTTGATCCAGCTGCACAAATGTTTGCCTGAGCTTGTGTCTGTGTGTGATCTGACAGCGTTTTGATTTGAACAAATGCCCTGGTGGTTATTTGGGGCTTTTTTGGCTTTTATGTATAGTTTTCTTTTCCCATAACAGAAATTAAACTTGAATGGTTTCAAAGGAAATATTTGAATTAGCACAATTCCTGTGATATGAGAGGGTGTGATCAATAGCTGTAGAAATACAAGTGATGGCCAAACCCTGGGCCTCTTATCCCTGCACTCAGAAAAGGGTCTGAGCCCAAGAAAGCTGGGGAATCTCCCAGGATTTACACCCTGCTTTGGGTCAGTTCATTAACGAGTGGAACAAGTCAGTTTGAATAGAAAGCTACATTAAGGTTGGATACTTTGCAGAGGTGCCCTGGAGAAAGGATTGCATCCCTTTGCTGTTAACCCCAATTAGTTGCCCATCTCCAGTGTGCCTGCTGGACCTTGTGCTTTCTGGTGTGCATTAGTGGAAACTGCTCAGACTACCTGGAGCAAGGAGACAGGCCTTTTGCCCCAGGGACTTATTTATTCCCTCTTGGTTTGATCATAGGGCTGCTTTGGCAATGTTTTAGGCAGATTTTTCTAACCCCTTTGAGTGCTATTTCGGCCCAGCTCTGTTTGAAGGAAGAATTCCTTTTGCCGGAGCCTTTTCTTAACTGGCTCCAATTTGTTTTGGCAAATGTAAATTGTTGCCTGGTATTACTTATGGCTTTTCATTGCTGTCTAGTCTGACAGCTATTTCTGCTAAGAGGTGCGTTTTGAATTCCGGTATACCTGAAAAATGAAAAGCAGAGAAATTCAGTATCAAATATCAGTAAAATTATAGCAAATTTTCTTTTTGGGATGATTGGTGTGCTGAGGCCATGAGAGGCTTTTGTAGACCACAGAGTTGTATTTGGAGCCTGGAGTACACTTGGCTGTAATATGAGTTGCCAAAGATCGTAGAATGATTTGGGTTGGAAGGAACCCCCAAAGCCCATCTAGTCCACCCCCCCTGCAATAAGCAGCTTCAGCTGGGTCACGTTGCTCAGAACCGCATCCAGCCTGGCCTTGAATGTCTCCAGGGATGAGGCATACACCACATCTCTGGGCAACCTGTTACCATATATTCACCACCCTTGCATCCAGATGGAATCTTCCCTCTTTTAGTTTAAAACCATCACCCCTGGTTCTATCATAACAGGACCTGATGAAAAGTCTC
>JBCJKH010069070.1:0-11902 GCA_039877255.1 Loriculus beryllinus | reverse complement strand
TGCAGGACACCAGGGGCCACCTTCGTGGAGCACGAGCACCAGGCCATAACGCAGCCAGAATGGACCCAGGAGCCCTGCCAAGTGGTCATGCTCAGTGCTCAGAGGAAGGCAAAAAACCCCCGGGGACCGGTGCCAATGTGGCCCGGGGGAAAATTCCTTCCTGACCCCAGGGATGGCGATCGGCTACTCCCTGAGCACCTGAGCAAGACCTGCTCCTGGCCCACGGGCTGCTTATGGCTCTAAGGGGACAAGGGGGCACTGGCACCACTGCCTTTTCTGCCTCTACCTGGAGCCATCTCAGGGGCTTCCAGCAACAGCAAAATGCCATTGGCCTGATGAATCCTCGCAGCAAGAATCCTTCCTGTGCCTGGCAGTGGGAGCTCCAGAGCACTGCGGGAGGGCACTGAGCCGTCTGGGCATCCTTTTTCTTCTGGCTACTGCCACTCTCTCCCCAGGAGGTGAGGCCGGCGAGCTCTCTGACAACTAAAGCAGGATCCCTCGATGAGGCTTTGAGCGTGGCCCCTCCAGGAGCTCCAACTGCAGCACAGAACCTCCTGCAGCTTCGCAGCTTCAAGTGTTCCCTCCCTCAGTTCCCCCCTCACCTAATTCCCTGCTGCCCAGGACATGAGGACAGCGAGCTCTGCAAAGACTGAAGCAGGATTTCCATGCGTCCGATGAGCTTTGAGCGTGGCCCCTCCAAGAGCTGGAAATGCAGCACAGAACCTCCTGCAGCTTCATGCAGCTTCAAGGATTCCCCCCATCAACCCCCTCCCTCCTCCCAGCAATGCCCCCGGTGCCCCAAGGAATTCCTCTCTGATGCCCTCAGGCTGCCAGCCCTGTCCTGGTGGCAGTGCCGGTCACTCTGGCAGTGGGACAGGAGAGGATGCTGCCTTATCCTGCCCCAGAGCATTGTGATGCTGCGTTGCCGGGTGCTGGCACTATGACACGGGGGTGACGGGGCCCCCACAGCCCTGCCCACCGCAGCCCTGCTGCTGCTGCTGCTGCTGCCCCTTCAGCCAGCATCCCTTGGAGAAAGGCCTTTGCGGTGCTGGCCCTGAGGCAGTGCCTGTGCCCAGGAGGCCCAAGGGGATGTCCCTGCCCACGGCGGCTACACATTGGGCACCGCTGCTGGGTGTCCCTGTAAATCAATCTGTGCCTTCAGACCGTATCAATACAGGCTGTTATACCACGTACAGTCGTTTGTGTGTGGCGATCCCAGAGGTGAAAGGCGCTTTGGTTCCCTCTGCATGAACTGTGCAGAAATGTAGAGAGCCTACAGGATTTCCTCACCATTCTTTATCAAGGCACCAAGTGACATTTGCTACTAGGCTGCTTATGGTGAGGTCTTCTTCTGGGAAAGAAGAATTTAAGGAATTTCTTCTGCGTTTTTTACAGAGGGTGTTTAGGGGTTTGCTTGTGCTTATTGACACTCGTGTGTCTAGTTTGGGGGTTCACCTCTTGTCTTACTACTTGAATGAAACACTCCACTGACTGCTGCGTAATTCCATGCTCTCGGTTGCTCAGTAAAGTGTTTTGATCCCAATTCTGTTTAAACCCCGTGGACGAGGCAGCTTTTCCCCGCAACACTCAGGAAGAACGAGTAACTCACTCAGTTGTGTAGAAGAGTTTTCAAGCCCTCTGCTAAGCATCAGCTCAGGGTGCTGAACAGAGGGCACAGACTTAGAGATTGGCAACAAATCCCTCCAGCACATTTGTTCAAACCCTTGAAATGCAGAATGGCCGCTGGTCTCTCTCCCATAGGCTTGTTTCTTGAGTGGTCTGTCGGGGGGACTGCCCTCCCGTGGGACCTGCACTGCAGATAGCCCCTCAGACCTACATCAGAGCTTGTCATGCAGAACTGTATTCTATAGCCCCATCACAGAAGGCCACCGAATCGGTCAGAAAGGATTTCCCGTTAGTGAAGCCCTCCTGCAGCAGGGGCTGGAGTAGGGGAGTCTGCTTTGAAGGTCACAGAGGCACCCATCTGTTGGCCTGATCTCGAAGGAGGTGTGTTGCCTGCCAGGGGCTTGGATCAGGGATGTTGCTGAGAGGCTGCCTGGTTTAGTGTGGACTGGCTGTGTGACAACGGATATTTTGTGAGCAATTCAGAGTCCTTGGTAGTAGGTAGCTTACGTGAGAATGGGATAAACTAGAAACCGTGAATGAAAAAAATACAGTAAACCCCTGCTGTAAGGATGCAGGAGTCGGTGGGAAAGAGAACTGGGAAGCAATGATTCACCGTGAGTCCGGTATCTTAGAGGCCTAGCTCCCCGGACGATGTTAGCTAATCATAGTGTTCCTAAGGTTTAAGGTAGCCAATCACCAACTGCCATGTAATGTATCTGTACTGACAATCTCTATGTAAGGTGAACACTTCGTCTAATAAATTGGCATTTGCTTGATCACATTGATCGTGTCTGTGTTGTCCATACCCTGTGCGTTGCGACAGTTTAGTAAGCCCCCTGACTGTTACCCACTTCTTCTGGTCTGTGTGAGTGCCAGTGATACTGACAGCAGTAGCCTGGGAATCATTGAGAAGGACTACAGAGCCCTGGGAGAGGTGGTTAGGGGCTCTGGAGCTCAGATAGTTTCTTCATCAATTCTCCAGGTCAAAGGTGAGGACCTCGAAAAGGCCATGAAAATTTGGCAGGTTAATAAATGGTTAGAAGGGTAGTAATTTGGGGGTTTGGTTATTTAGAACATGGGACTCAATTTGGGATGCCACGTCTACTGGATGCTGGTGGAGCTGGTCTGATAAAGAAGGGAAAGAGCTGCTTTGGTAAGAGACTTAACAGGCTGGTCAAGCAGCTTTAAACTAGATGTGTTGGGGAGGGGGGCATCATTCCATTCCAACACTCCCAGTCAGTTGCCAACCTCTGTAATAAGTGCTGGGAGCCATGCAGAGCTACTTCGGCCGCTCCAGCCTATGAGCCGGATTTATTGGAGCTCAGCTCAGATGCCTCTTGTCCTGGGTTCAGCAGTAGCAGTCATTTTTCTCCTTCTTAGTAGCTGGTGCAGTGCTATGGTTTTGATTTTCAGCATGGGAACAATGCTGATAACATCAATGGTTTTAGTTGTTGCTAAGTAATGTTTACTCTAACCAAGGACTTTCTGAGTCTCATGCTCTGAACTACCTAAATCAGTAATTAATATTTATTTTAAATGGCAATAAATAATGTTAATTTGTCCACTATGGGTCTGTTTTGCCCACTATAGTAATTGGTAAGTGATCTGCTTGTCTTAATCTTAACCCTAGAGCTTTCTTGTTCCTGTTCTTGCTGCCCTCTCCCTCCTGTCCAGCTTAATTTCTCCAAATAACTAGGATATAGTGGTTTTTTTCAGAGTTTTATAGAAAATGCAGAACACTTTCTAAAAGGTCATATGATCCATAAAATAATGTGATTAATTCAAACTGTTTGTGTCAGTGTGCGTAACTTCACTTACACACTGAGATTCAAGGACCATCATATGGTCTTTAAATGAATGGATTTGAACTGTGTGTTATCACTTAATGTATTTTTTGTTCCAAAGAAAATAGAGTGCCTCATAAACTCTGATAGTTAACTTGTTTGTTTTTTGTTTTTTTTTTTCTTTCTTAGTTGGTCCTTGTATTTACTGCACAGAGGTTCTATTGAGACATTCCAGTTCCTCAGATATTCGCTTCAGTTTGATTGGTTGATTGCACCTCACACACCCCGCTTTGTTCAGCAAAAGTATTACTCATACTCTGTGTGCTCATCTAACATTTTACAGCAGTCATTCTATTATGTATGTTAGCCATCATCTCATGAAAGCAAATTTTTCAGAGTCCTGGGATTCTCATCTGTATCTGCTGAATATTGCAGTCATCATTTGCTCTTAACGAGTGTCAGGGAGCAGCAAAAGCAGGAGAGCTGTGGGTCATAACAAGGCCAGCAGGAGCAGGGCTCCTTCCCACATCCCAGAGCATCCAAGCAAGAAGAGCAGGTCCATAGCACAGAGGCAGTAGTTATATTCAGCAGATCACCAGGGAAGTCTCTCTGTTGATGGGGCAGGTCTAGGGGCCAAGTCAGTTATCAGTTCAGAAACTCCAGCTGGGGTCACACAGTCCAGTGGTCACTAGGCTAGTCCCCAGTGCTGAGACATGTCTGAAGTCAAGCTAGTGAATCTGCTGGTCAACCTGCTAATCAAAGACAGGGCCCAGACCAATGGGGTACATGGCCAGGCATGGATATGACTGCAGCACCATTGTAATGTGGCTCAGGTTCGTATAAAAAATGAGAGTCTGCTTAAAAGCAGCCTCTAAATGCAAGAAGGGGAGCTCTTGCTGAGGCTTCCTAGAAGAGAAGCTCAATGGGGCCTTCCTGAGGCTTCTTTCATTTTTTGTTTTCCTCCCAAGGCCAGCTCGGGCTGTTTTAACAGCTCTCTCTCATCAGCAAATTTGTCTTAAAGCTCGCCAGTTGAACACATAACAAGGGTGTACTTGTTATGTACTTGGCTGGGATGGAGTTCACACCCATGTTTTAGGTGTTGCTGAGCAGTACTTACACAAAATCAAGGCATTTTCTGCTTCTCAAACTGCCCTGCTAGTGAGTAGGCTGGAGGTGCACAAGAAGCTGGGAGGGGAGACAGCAGGGACAGTTGACCCCAAATGACCCAAGGGATATTCCATACCATATGGTATCATGGCCAGCAAATAGAACTGAAGTGGGGAAAGGAGGAAGAGGGCAGTGTTTGGAATTCTGACATTTGTCTTCCCAAGTAACCATTACTTGTGAAAAAGTCCTTCTTTCCTGGAGGTGTCTGAACATGTGTGTACCGATGAGAAATGGTGAATGAATCCCTCAGAATGCTTTGCTTTCATGCACAGCTTTTGCTTTACCTATTAAGCTGTCTTTGCCTCAACCCATGAAGTTTTTTGCTGTTGCCCTTCTGATTCACCTCTGCATCCCACTGGGTTAGAATGAGTGAGCAGGTGTATGGCGCTGAGCTGCTATCCAGGGTGAACCCACAACAAAAGGAGGGTGCTCCAGGCCCTGACAGACACTTCATTAATACATGTCTTACAACATAAAAATGGGAATGTAAGAAGTTAGAATTAAAGTCTAAAAGCATAAAAACACAGTGAACAAGTATTTCTAAGTATGCCACCTGTTTTGTAAGAGCAGAAAGAATAAACCTGAAGAGGCAGTAGATCAATCTTAACGTACATGCATTCAGCATAACCCAAATACTTACATTTCTGGTCATTGCTTTTCACACTCAGACTGAAGAAGTACTTAAACTGTATGATTTTACTAACAAAAGTGTAACTTACCAGAACAATTTTGAAACTAAATCTTCTGCTCTCACCTTGTATCCTAAAACTGACTTGCCAGGTTGTGTAATATCTCTACAGTTTAAGTTCATACGAACAGATTCTAGATTCAGGAATGTTAAATGTGCTTAATGGAATCTTAGTTTGGAAAATGCTAGGACAATACTTAAGTTTATCTGAAAGCTGTCTTTTTTAACAAGCAACACAAAGAACTGCAAATTTTTAAATCTCATTGATTTTAGGAATAGCTTGTAGCTCAGGATTTTTTGAATTATTGCAATATTCTTTAACAGAAAAGAAATATGGACTAAAATAATTGACAGCATAACGTGAAAGCATGGTATTGCATGTATTGGAACTCACAAAATGGAACATAAGTCTCTACTGTGTAGCAGCAGCTGAAATAAAGCTGATTTATTTTCAGAGGTATCACCCTCAAAAAATGGTTTGCACTGCTAAGCAATCAGTCATTTCTGTTGCAGAGTTCTAATGACATCATAAACCATAACAGAACATTGTATGTGGGTATTTAATCACTATCATCTATAGCTGAAATTTCATAGTGAAAGAGAGGAGATAGATAAGAGGAGCTAGAAGCTGTAGGGAAGGAAGTTTACAATGTCTCTGTACAGTCCCTCTGGAGACAGCAGGATGAAATAGGGTCATTCAAGGAGTGTTATGGATTATTTTATGCCACTGTGTTTTATTTCACCACAGATTTTCGAAGAAGCCCACACTTTTTAAAAAATCCACTGATTGTTCTCACTCACTATGTTTAGTTCATGGAAAAGTTTTGGTGCATATGAATTGGATTCCTTTTTGAAGAAATGGAACTTCAAGCTCTCCTCCAAATATATGCAAAATGTGCTCCTCTCCCTAATGAGAAAAACTACCTTTGAGTCAATGACTGGACTTTTAAGTATCTTTGGCTAAGTGTTTGAGGGATGTAGTTCTAGCAATCAGACAAGTGTAAAAACTAAACTAAAAATTGTATAGCTGTAAGGATTTTAGAAACAATAATTTTGATCTTCTGCCCTGTTTTTATTGAGCCAAATTACTTGTTACTATAGGCATTGCCTAGAGCAATTCTCTGATAGGCTAAAGGTACCAATGTAGTCTTAAAGTTGCAGATCATATAGGCTCTGTGTTCTACCCTTTTCCTGTCTTTAGCTGCAACAGCCCATAAAATGCTTTTCTCCCTAAATATTCATGACAATATGCTTCCATTTTTCTGACTTGTAATTAGTCAGTAACCTGTTTAATATTTCTGCCAATTATTTCTTTTAAAAACAGACCCTTATGAAGCATTGTTTTCTTCTGCTAGAGCAATTCTCACCTGCCCTTTTAGAGACTCCTAGCATTCAGTATGGCTCCCTTCTGTTTGCAGTGAGGAAGATAGCATTCAATAATTCATAGGGTGGATGAAAAACAGTTTGACATTTTTTCGTCTTGCTGCAGTATATTTAAAATGCTTTCTAGAAATGATTCTGTCATTCACTGGGTAGGAAAGTTTCACTTGTCACTCCAATACTCCAGTAACAATAAAATTAACCGAATAGTGACCTTTCTAGACTTTTTTTTTCTTTTTAATATAGCATCAAAAGCACTGTTAATTCTCTTAGCAGTAAACATTTTTAATTCATAAATGTAATCGAAATTCATATAACTCAAAGAAAGAGACCTAACAATGTGCCATAGCCATAGAATCAACTAGGTTGGGAAAGGCCTTTAAGATCATCCAGTCCAACCATCAACCCAGGACTGCCAAGACCACCACTAAACCATATCACTAAGGGCCTCATCTACATGGTTTGATATGATGAAGCATTTATTTTCATAAGCTGAAAAAATCTGATTCTTTTATTGTAACATTCATCTTGACCGGAAAGCAGACAAAATGAAAAATTAATTCCAATGAAAATAATGATTTTTCAAATTCAAGCCTGTGGCAATAAACCAGGATGTATCAACTTCAGTAATTTTTCAGCTCTATACATAGATTTCATCTTCCAGTGGCTGTCAAATAATTGTGACAGTTTAAAAGGCCTGATATTGCAAAGGGAGTCTTGCTGGGTCAGTTGGTGAAATTTAAGTGCAAGACAAAGTGGACCATGTCCTATATGTTGCAAAATGAGTGGTTTATGATTGCTCAAGGAATCATCATCAAAGATGCTAGTAAGAGTAGTTTTAATATGAATTTATAAAAGCACGGTTATCTGAGTTCAATGGCAAGGTTCATTCTAGTACTTATGACATGGATGAAACATAAAATGGAAAATAAGGGTAAATTCAGAGCTAAAATGGTAAATATAGAGACAGAAGGCACAAAGATTAAGAGACAATGAGTAATGAGTTTCCCACTGAGTAATGAGTTTCAGAGTGGACCCGTTTGCTTTCTAAACTCCTGATGGAGTTTAGGTGTGGCTAGGTCTAATATAAGTCTCAGAGTTAGTCAACAGTTTATGTGTAGTGTAATGTTGTCCTGGGTTCAGCAGTAGCAGTAATTTTTTCTCCTTCTTAGTAGCTGGTGCAGCGCTGTGGTTTTGACTTTCAGCCTGGGAACAGTGCTGATAACACAGGTATTTTTAGTTGCTGCTAAGTAATGTTTACTCTGACCAAGTATTTTCTGAGTCTCATGCTCTGCCAGAGAGGTGGAGAATCTGGGAGAAAGCAGAGACAGGACACCTGACCCAAACTAGCCAAAGAGCTATTCCATACCACAGCACGTCGTGCCCGCTATATAAATTGTGGGCAGTTACCCAGAAGGGTTAGATCACTGCTCAGTCGGGCTGTGTATCAGTCTGCAGGTGGTGAGTGGTTCTATTTTCTTCCCTTGTTATTTCCCTTATCACTTTTATTATTGGTGGTAGCAGTAGTGGGTTTGTGTTATACCTTAGTTGCTGGACTGTTCTTATGTCAGCCAGTGGGAGTTACATTTTTTGATTCTCCTCCCCATCCCTCTGGCAGCAGGGAGGAAGAAAGGGGGAGAGTGAGAGAGTGGCTGCGTGGCTGACTTGAGTTTAAACCACGACAAATGTATAAAGGGTAAATTGAGGTAAAATGTTTGTTCCAGGTTGTACCGTCACTCCAGCAGTTGTCAGGGTGGTTGAAGTCCTCCATGAGAACAAGGGCCTGCGAGCGTGAGGCTGCTCCTATCTCTGTGTAGAGTGCTTCATCCACAGAGTCCTCTTGATCAGGCAGTCTGTAACAGATCCCCACAGTTATGTCTCCCATAACTGTTTTCCCTTTAACCTTGAACCACAAACTCTCTGTAAACAATACCATGCAAAATGACTGCTTCAAACATCCTCTTTCTGTGTAAGGGACATGACCATTATAAGCAGTAAGATTTCTCCAACAGTAGAAAAATTCATGTGCAACTGTGATACAAGAAAAGACTTATTAAGAATCTATTTAGCTTTTCATGTTCTGGAGAAGATCTGGCTTTGGTTTCTCAGTTACTTTATAGTTAGAATATTTAAAGAAGTCTAAGTGATTATGAAAGCAGTAATTACAATAAATTAATTGAGGAATATGTGGGAAATTTTGATAAATGATTATTTACCAATACAGTGTTCCTTTTTTTTTTTACCTTTCCTTTTCCTTTCCCTTTCCCTTTCTTCTTTCTTTGCCTTGCCTTGCCATGCATGCTTTCCTCTAACTTCCATTCCATTTCATTTTTCTGTGAAGTGATTCTTTACTAGTGGAAATGCTTCTTCTTTTCATTTTTTAATCAGAGCAAATCTTAAATCTGTTAGTACTGTCTATGGAGCCATATGGGTCTCCATATGGCATTTCTTTTGATGACTGTGCCATATTCAATATCTTACCGAAGTGCATGTCTGTGTAATCAAGTGTTTTATCTTTAATTTCCTGCACTGATGTGTGGAAGATAACTCTTGAGTGTATTAGCACATTTCTGCTTTATCTGTCTGCCATTATATTGGAGGAAAAACATGTTCACACATTCTTTAATTGGGTAGCTAACTGGTCTAAAAGAAGATGTTGCAATATGAAATGTCTTCTGTCATATATAATATGAAACTCTCCGTGGTACTGACCATTTTATTGCCATAAATAAGCAAGTTGAGATTTGTCTTGAAGAATTTAAAGAACTAAATTAGAGAATTAAAACATTAAGGGATATTTTGGTTTCTGATATTGCTTAAATGATTCAGGAATGTCACAAAAAGAAAGGAATTTGTTTAGAGTGTTATAAACAGAAGGGATGGGTCTTTTTTTATGAAATAACATGATTTCCAAAGAGACATTAATAGAAAAACATAGTCTGAAATGCTTCTGCAGATGCCGAGTATTTCAGTTCAGCCAAATTCATTATTTACTTCATACGAGCAGACACAGTCATGATTTTGTGTCATGATATGCCTCTACCAAACTAAGAAAACAAAGGAAACTTACCATTTTTGATAAAGCCAAATGCAATTAAAGAGTATTGAATAAATATGCAAAAATAAATGAGAACTATTGTATTGTATTTGTAATGCATAAGCCTTGAATATTTAGCATATTTTGGTTTTGTAAAATAATTTTGGCTTCTTTTTACAAAGCTCTCAGGTGTATGGGGTGCACTTTTCTATTAGAAATCTGTTACAGGGTGTAAAGATTCTTGCTTTAGAAAGATCGTAGATGTTTATATAAGCTTGCCATAGAAAAGAACTATCCATTGGCAAAATTAAAATTAAATATATTCCAAGTATTATGGCATCCAAATTTTATATAATATTATTTTTTTTAAATCTAATTTTATTCAAAGAGGAGAAAGGAAAAAAATGCCATTATTATTTTCCTGAGTTTTTATAATATTTTAACCATTTAGACAGTAAGTATGACTCATAGACCCAGTCTTTCACCTTTTCATTCTGAAGGTGTGTGAAGTATGTAGTATTAGTAGCAGATAGAAGCTATTTGAGAGCCGTCTTTTCCTCTGAGTAGGGAGCTGTTTCTTCAAGGGGAATTAGTATCACAGTTTTATTCTAGGGATAGGAGCTGTGATATGTTCTTGAGTTAAGCTTGCTTGCAGAGTTTGAATCGAAAACAAAAATATTCCAGTTATACAAATGCATGAGTATTTTGAAAATAAATTTTAAAGCATTGTTTAAAATTTAATGTATTAAGGGCTACCAGGAAGCATGGAAAAGAATATTTTGCGGGAAGGTGGAGGAAGATAGATTTTAAAAAAAAAAAAAATTACATTAAAAAGAAGTTTAGGAAAACTCAGTTTGGAAATATTTGGAAAACCTGATGCACATGCACAACCTGTAAAACTTTTTCATGCATGAAGATTTCTTACTGTGCGTGCAAACTCTCAGTAAATTTTTATTTGTCAGCTTCAGTTCTGTAGGAAGTGCATCATTTTAGTGGCCAGTACAGCACTGATCCACAGAGCAATACTGAATCCATATTTATGAGGAGAGAAGGAATGGTTAATGGTCTTTCAAAAGTCCCATTCTGTTTTAATTTTTGATTAATTCATTAGAAAGGGTAATATACAACTTCCCTTTTTTTGGGTGATGTGTTTGGTTTGGTCTTGGATTTTCCCACTTTCATATATAGGAACACATAGGAATAAAATATCAACAGTGGGTTTTCTCAAATATTTCAATTGTTTAAACATTGGTCCATTAATATGTATATATTTATAGTTTCATATCAAACAAAATAGGTCCCTTTATCAAAATTTAACAGCTACATAGAAAGTCTGCTCCAGTAAAAGACATTGATGATAACAGTATAGTTTGGACTTGCTATTGTGAAGCTGCTTTTACTAAACAAAAGCAAAAACCAACCATACACATACCAAAATTTTATGGATGGAGATTGAAAGCTTTATTCCAAGATTTTGATTTTTACAGTGCCTTGTCTTTACCTGATTCTGGTGTCCACATAATTTACCACAACAGATTCACCAAAGTGCTACCACAAGTATTTGTGTACTGATGTGTGTAAAAGTTCATACATCTTTAAAAATGCATACAGGAAAAAAAAAAAAAAATGGTATACGCAATGACTGTGCTAATGTAAGAAGCTGCATAATCAGTCATTTTTCTTATAAAAATATCGCTTATACCTCCCTCTAAGGAACTAACGGAACTAACCTACTCAGTAGGTTATGACTGTTGGCATTCTCTACACTGTAGTTATAAAGGCATGAAGCCTAAGGAAGATTATAATCTTTTAAAATTCTCACAAATAAGTGAAAAGAGACAGTTCCAAGGCAACTGTCTTGAAAGAAAAAGAAGCCAGGAAACAAACTATACCAAACCAAAATAAAAGCCCAAAGCAAAGAAAATATTGTTTCGTCTACACTTATAGAAAGCTCTTTCCCTATTTTTATGTTTATCAGAATAATTATTTCAAGTTGCAAGAACATTTAAAAATATAGGTTACCTCAAAAGGAAAAAAAACCCAACACATACCTTATAACATTAAGTTTATAAGGCAGGTGGTGAATGGGAATTTGTATGTATTGACTTCTGTAACAATTGCCCTATTTTTACTTCATAGTAAATTCTATTTAGTATTTATAAGAAAGACCATGAAAGATGATTTTATAAAGGACAGCAAAACTGACTGTAGCTCTCTTGC
>JBCJKH010069058.1:47535-59517 GCA_039877255.1 Loriculus beryllinus | reverse complement strand
TCCCTTCTTGCATTGAAAAAAAAAAAGACAACAGCAACAAAGACAACTTAAGGATAAGTTAGAGCTGTAATCCAGACTGGCCCAGGGCTGCAGGTAGTGGCTGGGCTTAGTTCTGCACTCACCTCCAAAGAAAAAACAGTAACAGGCAGTTCTAGGGCGAGTACAAAGCTGCAATTCATCCAAACTGCTGTTTGTATCCTGAAGAGTGGGCTGTAACTTAATCACCATTGCACAAATGGCCTTGGACCCTGGCAAGGGAAATGATACGTATTGGAGCAAGGTATGATAGGGAGACATCGGTCTGTATGACTAATGGAGGGGACAAACACTGCCCTGGGTAGAGCTCCTGTTTCAAGTCTCACATCTCAGAGAGGAGTTTGGTTTAAAGTGCAGAGACATGGAAGAGAGAGTTGTATATGCAGCACTTGCTAAGTGCTCTGATAGCACCAATCTGATAGCACCAAACCTGATAGCACCATGGAAGACAGGAAGCATTAAAATACAGTGAGTACAATCCTAACCCTCTAACCCTTACTGAAGGCAACGGAAGTCTTGGCCTTATGGCTTCAACAAGCTTAAGATTACACTTTGAATGTCTTGTATCCCTGACTCCTTTTGACTCAAAAGGCTACACACCCTCAGATGTATACAAGAGCCAAGAGATAAGAGACACTTGTTCTGCTGTTTGTGTTTCTTCACTCAAAGTTTGCTCCAAATCCTGGTTTTGTACCAACCCTATCCAGTTTCATGGTCCTCTTAAAAAACAGCATTTAGCCTCATTATCTGGCTGACTTCTAAAAAATAAAGAAAGATTAGACCAAGAAAACCCTCAGTGAGCTCTACCTGAGGAAATGATTTCTTGCTTCTCTCATCTCACGTAAATACTTCCTGTTTAAAAATAACTGTCTGCGGCTGTTAATAAGCTTCCATTTCATAAAACTCAGAGAAGAAATAGGTTTCATAAAAGAAACTGTACTATTATGGGGAAAAGAGAGAGAAGATTGTTTTTCAAAATGAGAAAGAAGAGCAGTCCTGATTAGCTTCTCTAAAATACACGACTTGGAATGCTGGATATAATTGTACTGAGTTTTCTGCAGGAACTTCAGAGATGTTCATCCTTTGCTATCAGTTTTCACAGGCTTTTACAGCAAACCCTTTCTTTAAATTAAGCCTCTCATTTACATGTGTCCCTCCAAGCCCACTCCACAGTGAGATGACTGTTGGGAACTTAAAGCACCAGATGAAAGCCAACATTAAAAGATTAAGTAATGTCTCTACCTTTGCTGAATTATTTTGCCAGAGGCCTTCCTCCATGGGGGTACCCATAACCTTAGTCTATGTAATCACTTTGCAACTCTTGTTCTTTTCTTTAATGGTAGCAAGCCATCCAGTGGCTGGTGATTTAATATATTAAAGTAAGAAGAATTAATGAAAAATGTAAGGATGTCAAAATACCATAAAAGGATTGGCTCCTTGAGATGACTCTTTCTGTTTGGTTTGTTTTGTTTTTTTTAAGGTGGATGAGTGGATTACTTTGGTATCCAGTCTGTAGAATTAGTTTCAAGTCTTATTAGGTATGCTTTGGAATCCACCACACTGTAGCAACTCATGAAGTTCCAGTACTCAGACCTACTAGTCCGTGATTTACATACAAATAGCTGTAATGCTCTAAGAAGTAGCACAGGTTCATTAACTCTTCTGCTGCATCTTGTTTGCATAAAAGTCTCTGCAAGTCTGGCAACAGCGCTGATACCACCGCATGTCCTGGCACAGGTTCTTCTCCCGGATCACCCTGCAGTACACTGTCCACTGGTCGCCTGTGCACTTGTACGTGAGAGCAGCTTTGGACAAGAAAAGAAAGGAGAAACTTGCAGATTAGCCAGAGAACACACTGAGGTGTGATCAAAATCACTGCATGTGAGGGAAGAAAGGGCCAATCTTGCTGTCAGCACTGGAGATCAGATGATGTTCTTTGTACTGAAACATCAGGCTCTTGGAAGTGCTTACTGCAAGGGTATAGCAGGACATGACTGGGGAGCACAAGCCCCCTCACATTTTGTCTCAGTGACAAATAGGCCTAGAGGAACAAAACCTCTAAAGCACTGGCCTAGATTTAAGCATACAGAGACAGCACAGTCAGTGGGAAGCTGTGTGGTCCCAAAGAGAGTGCTCTGGAAAGGCACCCTTTCAGAAGTGGCAATCACCCCCCTTGATGGAAAACATTTTTGCAGAGAAGCGAAATCAAAGCAAATTTGGTAGATGTAAAGACAAATTAATAAGAAGTAAAAATAGTACTTCTTGGTGAAGTAAAACCAGTAGGATTGTTATTGGGAGGGGGGAATGGAGAGCAGAAACTCCTTCACACTGACAAAAGGTTTGTGCAGAGGGGGAAAGCAGCAGAGATACTGCTGCTGAGTCTGTTGACAATATCATTAGTCACGTGTGCTTTTATAAAATGTAATGGTAGCAAAACTGAGCACATGATGAGAATGGACATATAAAAGTGAGCGCTTTTTATAGTATGTGATTTATGGTATATAACAGCCTTATAAATGCTGTGATCACTGGAAAATCTTCTAACCAAATATTGTGGACTCTGAGGTTGGGGAAAAACATTCTAATTAAAGAACATCAAAAGGTGCTGACCCAACAGCATCCTGATTCCCCTGTTCCTCATAGCTGCTGGAGAAAACCAGGAAAGGGTCTTAGCCTGTATTCAGCTGTGAGCGTCCATGCCAAGCACCAGAAAACAATGGCAGCAGAACTGGTAGGAATGTTTATCACTGAAGCTTTGTTCAGCTGGACAAGAAGCAAAAGTTTGAGAACATCTGATGAATTGAAGTTGCCCCAGAAAAAAAGGAACATGAAGCCAATGTAAAAAAAACCTTATTGCAAGAAAAAAATTGGAGTGGAAGTGGCTATCCTAAACAGGGAGAAGGTTATTTGTGAGTCTGCCAGCAGCAGAGGGGCTTTTTGAGGAGGACAGATCTGCAGCATGCCCCTCAAGCTGTGGTTCCAACCAGGCACAGAAAATGTGATGTAGCTGAATAAACTAACATCTTGCAAGAACATCCAAGATAGACTCCATGAATTTGAGAGACTTCATATAATAGACACTGAGTCACAAACAAGGCCAGGACTCTAATATTTTAGACATCCAAGGTCCCTCATAGGCTGTGAAGTAAGACAGGAAGCATGCTGAGGAAGCAGCATGGGCTAGGAGGGACAGAATAATCCCTCTCTGAAGGTGTCTTCACTGAGGGACACTGAACACAGATGTAAAAGTCAGCTGAGGTGAACACCATGGTTAGATACTGAAAATGCTATACCTGGGATGAAAAGCATTCTGGAGTGGGGACAAGGCAGCATGGGGTTTGTAGACTACTGAAATTTTTTTCTGTACCATGTTTTTTGGAGGGGTTTCCATTGCAGAAAACAGATAATTTTGTTTAAAGATAACCCAATGAGGGTTGTTTATAAGCAAGACGAGCAAAACATTCAATGACATATCTTTCTGCTAAAGCCAAATATCCTTGTTTCTGGTTGTGGTGATTCCAAGCCTGGTTTAGAAATAAAAGCATCCCAAATTACTTGCAGATTACTTTCAGCAGGGACTTCAGCCTCCTCAGTCTTCTAAATATGTGAGCTTTTATTGCTTTGTCCAAAAATATGAATTAAGATGGATTTCTTGTCTCATCATGTATTAAGGGCTTACTTCTCAAATGAAATGTTTTCCTTTAACTATGCTTTTAGTGCTAAAATCTCTGGGAAGTACTTTTCTATGTTCTTGAACAAAAGAGGTTAGAAGCTCCTCAGTATGACTGCATTTGCATGAATAAAATTCCCATCTTCCTTTAAGCATCTATTAAACTTTTGGGAACCAGATTTCAGCTCAGAAGCTTCCAGTCCAGTCCTAGTTTAAGTGTTATTTAATACAGAACAGGGCTATTAGAAAATTGTTCCCTATTTCTTAGCAGCTCTGCTTTTTCATGTTTATTAGAGGTGTTTTAGCCTACAGACTAGCTCTGCTGACAGGGCGGAGGCTGTTCTTTTTGGTAAGCTCTTAGCAGCACTGTTTACAACCCAGCCTTTTGTACTCAAAAGTAAAGGGAGGCACCAATGAGGCTGTGTCAGTGCAGCTGATTGCTTAGTTTAGCTTCATCTTACTGGTGATGATGTGTGAAATGTAAAGAAATCAGCTTGGTCCTTGGAGCTGTGGCTGAACACACAGGGCTATGTGTATTTGGAAAATATATTTTTATCCCCTTATAATTTGAGCAAGTATGATGTGGAAAATCATGGTTTCCCATAATTTTATATTAGCAAAAGCATTCTTAACTAGAGACATTTCTTAAATACAGCGTCAAGGTGTTTTGGGAATCAGATGGTCTATCACCATATTTTCATCTCAGCCAGGTACACCAGGGAAGCAGGGAGGGTGAGGAAAAGGACAGTGACAGAAAACCAAAGGGTTTACAGAAAGAGGCTGGCTGGTTTCTTGCCTCCCTGGGCAAATTAATTCATCAAACCACGTTCTTGTGGTGCAGGTGAAAAGGAAATAAAAAGCCAGCAATGCTTTACTTGTCAAAGTCATGTACTTGGGGCACGGATGAATAAATTACCATACTTTACACTTACAGGGGCAAAAACAGGGCATGAAGGTGTTTGTGATGGAGAAGGATATGCCTGCCAGCTCCTCCACCTCAGTGATCAGTCACCCACCATTTGTGTGCTCCTGTTGGTCTCTCAGGTCCACTGCTGTGTGCTCCAGCTTGGGCAAAGCCTGAGGCAGGGATCGACGTACAAGAGAAGACCTATCCGCTTTAGACCTTTAGTCTAGAGTCTGACTGTGGGTTCTCTCCTAATTTCTGACCTTGGACCATCCTCTGAAGCCCCACTTTTATCACATTTGGCACACTGGGACCCTGGGCTTTGTCTGGTCCTTTGCAGGTGGCATCTTTCCCCCAGCATCCCCTCACTCACCAAGTCTGGGCGAGGTAATCGTGTTGACATTTATCTTCTCATTGCAGACCTCTTGGTGGCACTGCCTGTAGGCTGCTGGCTTGGACAGGACAGGGCACTCACTGCCATGGCGCCCGGTGACTTTGTGCATACACTGGACCACGCGTGACTGGAGGCCTTTCCCACAGGTTGAGGAGCACTGGAAAAGAGAAGGCACTGAGACATGGTCCATGCAGAGTAACTTCCAAAGCACATGTACACATACCCCAGGAAAATCACTGCCAGAGCTGAACTGTGCAGCAGGCTGGCAGCTCACTGTGGTGCTGAGGACTCAACAACAGGGTCAGTCATTCTGTCAACACTTCATATTGATGATGATTTTGCAGCTTCAGGGAGTGCTGTGAGCAGGGGAACTGCCATGGAAAAGCGAAGGTATATGTTGTCTTTCTGTCTGGACTTGCTCTACATTGACTGTCCCTGCGGATGCCCATGAGGTTCAAGCAGGCAGATGTAATTCCCTTCACCAGCCACAAAGAGGCAAAGCTGGAAAACGTTTATTGCTTAATTAGGGACAAGCAGCTTCCATCTCCCTCTAAAGGACCCAATAGCACTTGATTTAAAAGCCCTCTCCAAGGCTTGGATGGTCTAACAAGGCTTCCTCCACAGACAAGATGACCACTGCCAGGCACTAATAGAAGATAAACCTGAGGATTACAGCAAAGGCAGGCAGTACTACTGCATGCGCAGACCTCTGTTCCAGTAAACAAGAGAACACATCAGGTATTCAAGTATTTGCTCTCACCTATCCTTGCTAACTGTCTGGCACTTGTCTATCCTCCTGGGAGCTATTGCAAGTTGTACTCCACAAGTTTTGGCATCCCTTAGCCAGGAGGCCCAGCTTGTTTTTATGCTCTCTTTGTTGTCATACAATTGGAGTCCCTACCTCTCTCCCTCCCTCTTCCTCTGGCCCAGTCACTTGTGATTTACAATGTCCTACTTGCACGCTGCTCGATTTTAATAAAGCAAACACAGTGAGCACACTGAGGTGCACCAGCTGGAGTTAATAAAAGAATCTTGTATTTAAAATAAAGAAACGATGGGTTGCAGAACTTTGGTAAGATTCCTATTTCTGCTAAAGCCACACACAAGCGAACGATGGGGGAGAGGAGGTGGTAAGGGAAAACTCAGGAGATATAATTAGGATGATGTAAAAACAATCATGTTTTCTGTCATTTGCTGTTTCTGAACAAAGTGAGGGCATTGGAGCTCTCTCCTTGAAAAACACCATCACCTCAGAGCTCTATTTCCTAAAAACATCATGCAAAACATTGAAGAGGCTCAAAAGATGAACACCATTGAGGTTGGACTGAAGTCCAAGAATGAAGGCCATATATGCAGTGTGGAATGCTTGTAAGACTAGGAGCCAGGGGCAAAAGAACACATGGATGCATGTAGGCTTCCACCTCTCCCATGTATGGGGGAGAGTACAGCAAAGCTGTGGTCATTTTGTTCTGGAAGTACCCCAAGAAACCCCTGCTGCTTCCCAAAGACCATCTGATACAAGAAATGTAGCTTTGTTCTGGGTGATGTACAAGGAGCTTTTACTTTCTGTGTGCATCAGTGAAACGCCTGAGAAAAAATGGCCTCAGATGAACAGGACCATGTAAAGCAGAGCTGATGGAGTCCTGCAACAATCCAGTGCAGAAATACATTTACACAATGTGAACAACTTATGTTTAGGTAGGAGGAGTTGTAGGATCAGTGTTGTTAAAAAAAACATAGACTTTTTACCCTAATCTGCCTCTTTAGTCACACACATTAATGGCTGCTTATTAAATGGGTTTCTTGTTTTTGGTGTGCTCACCAAATTTGTCTTTGCTTTCCTGTTATTTTTTTCCCTATATTCCACCTGCTCTTTATTCCTGTTCTTTCTCACAGTGTCTTTCTCTAGGACTGTCTGATTTTCTCCATTCAGAACAATCTCTGGCTCAGATCCCTTCTGGACTTCGGCATTAAGCTATCCTGGTGTGCAGCCTACCTCTGTGTTTCCAGGTATGCAGCCCCCTCCAGGACCTGACTGTTGTATTCTGGAGGCAGCAGTTGTGCTATATTAAAATTCTACATGTATTTTGCAACTATTTTTTTTTTTAACAAATAATTGTTTTTTTTTTCCTTTACACCCTTCTTATTATTTCAGTTTTGGGCTCAATTATTAGGTTACACCAGGATAATTTTTCGTACTTAGATTTTGAGCTATTGAATTGACATCAAAATTTGGTCACTCTCTACTAATTCCTCAAGAAGAGTTATGGTATTTAGCACTATGCTGAACGCTGTATGCCCTAAAGAGAGCTATTGCAAAAAGCAATTGTTAAAGCTCCTTATTTAAAGACCCTTCATAGCTCCTGCAGTAAGATCTAGGCATTTCACTGATCCTGGGTGTCCCTCTGCTCTTCCCCAGCCCTATGTGCCCTCTGACTTCTGTCAGTCTGAAGCCAGTCAGGCATAGGCATTACATTTGGATTTAAAGTTAACAATTTTTATCCTGATAATGCAACTGTTCGGCCCTTCCACTTCTCTAGTCATATGCAGCCTCTAATCCTCAGGATGTTAATAGCACTTTAGTCTTCAATGTGCTTTACTAATCTTAATCCTCACAAAACTCTTTGCAAAGGGAGTAAACTGTACATTCATTTTACAAACAGAATAGCTGTTACCACACAAGCATAAAATAATCCATCCAGGCCATAGGGTTTCTTCACATGACTGTAATAGAGTGAGTCTGAAATCTCTGTCTCCAGCTTTTAGGTACTCCCTGTGCTTATGAATGCTCTTAACAAAGCTGGGGAATAGAAAGAAAGAAGGAAAGAAAGAAAAAAGCATTCTTCTCATAAGGTGAATAAGGTTTGCAGATATCACCATACAAACCCTCACCTACCTTTGTCTGTGCTCCTGTCTCTGCATTTGTTAACCAGCAAGGAGGGCAAACAATGAAACTTTTTCCACAGACATTGCCAAATCCAATCCTTAGACAAATAACAGCAGAGTTTTTGCCCGAAGCAGTTTTATTCCTTCTCCTGGGAGACTGGGATCATCACCTATGCTATGCAATTAGGTTTTCACAGCCAGGAAGACAGATTTTAACATCTTTCTTGAACTCTTTTGGGCTTGGCAGCTAAAGGAAGGTTGGACATTTGGCTTATTTTAAGACAAAATTTTCAGCTCTGTACTTGGATAGTCTCGTTCCTAGGAATTTCAATAGGAAATAGGAATAGATACAAAATACATACAAAGAGGGAATTGTAACTCATGCTGCACTATGAAAAGAGGACATCATTAAAGGAGGCATAAAAATCAAACTCCAACTGGACAGCAAACACCCATAAATACCTTCCCTCCTACTCCGGACAGCTAAATGCAGTACTACAGCCTCTCTGTTCCCAAATATTTACGGAGCAAGTAAACAAAATCCACAGGACAATTTCAGGGCTAGATTTACTCTGTGCCCTCTGATGCAGGACCCTCAGACATGGACAGAAGATATGAGTAAGGAAAGGTGCTGTGTCCTTCTTGCAATTAGAGGAACTTCCAGGCAGCCAAAGCTGCCAAAGAGTGAGCATTGCTCATGGCAGCATGTGGCCTGCGCTGCAGGGGCGAAAGTACCTGGTCCAACTTCTGTAGAGCTGGTACAGCTCCAGTGTGCAGGACACCAGGATGTTTCAGTGCTGCACAGTGCAACCACGCTGACTGGATTTAAAGTGGGTCACACACTGAGTTCTTACGCTGCTGTTAGCAACCGGACTTTGAAAACTGGAAAAGCCTTTTCAAGCATTGGTGTGACCCTCAAGAAGCGCACATGTTTTGATGCCATGATGGAGTACAGTGATCTGTGAACATGGAGGACTGGTTCTGGAAGCTGGTTTGGAGCTGTGTGGATCTCTGCCTGCCACCTGAGCTGCTACACAAGTGCTGAGAGAAAACCCACATGCAACTTGCCTACTCTGGGAAGCAGGGCTTGGACAAATGGTGGAATAGAGATGTCTGTGTCAAACAGTGAAGCATTTTTTCCCTTCCACCAGGCATTCCCAGTGATATCACTATCAGAAAAATGCATGTGCAGAATTAATGGAGTTTAACCACAATGCACTAAGCTGACAATGTAGCCATTGTGAATTGGAAATCCACCCACATGCAAGGATCAAAGGATTGCTCAGCACTGTAAAAAAGAGGGGGTTAATGAACACTTACAAAAGTGAACCTAATGAGAGCCCTTGTAACTCCCAGTTCAAATACTGCTTGAGAAGGCAAAATACAAAAATGCCTCCATTCAAATTCTTTGGCAGTAACATGCAAGCCAGTGGGGATATCCAGAAGGAAATAAACTCACAAATTGTCAAGGCAGCAGCTGCATTCATCAGCTTAAAGATTTACTCACTCCAACCTTAAGACCAAGCTATGAGTTTTCAACTGGAATGCTATTTCCACCTTAGGATACTGAATTGAAACCTTGAAATCTACCAAAGGTGCTGACAGATGTCTAATTGCTTTGAAAGCAAATGCCTCAGGAGAATATTAGGTATTAAAATACAATGAATTTACAGTAAGTGCTGACGTCTGTCAGGGGCTTCATCAACTCCTGATCTACAAAAGATAGCCAGAGAAAGAGAGAGGAATAGGAACAAATGAAGCCAGGGCAGGGGCTGCTATTGGGCTGATGGAGGAACACGTAAGAGAGGCTGTCCAAAGAATCCCTATGATGAAGCTTAATGGGGACAGAAGACAGGCTGTGATCTGTTCAGGACTGGAAGGGTTAATGAAACGTAGCTTATGCCTTAGCTGAGGGCCGCTGGCTAGGCAGGGTACATTCAGACCACATATAGCCTTTAAAAATGTCACTTTTCTAACCTCTGAGAGATAGATGTTAGTCTTTTGCACAAGACTTGCTTTTTCCAGCATGCCTTCAGCTAACCCTGAATGTACTCCAGTATTTAGAAAGCTGATGTGTTGGAGGCAGATGGAGTTCAAGATGACCGCTGTAACTAAGCTGAAGGCGAGATGGTTTTTTGCTTTATTCATCAATCTGCAGTCATCTGATGTTTAAAGATACTGGTTTGTCCCCAGTTTGCTGAAAGCTGATGAAGCCAAGGATAACACTATGGCTAAAGCTTCTCTATATGCATAGATAGAGTCACGCTTTACTGACTTCAGAGTTCAAGTATTTCGAGGTGTTGGGATAGGGTAGAGTGTTTTTCCCATCAGGGGTCTTATTTCTCGCCTCTATGAAAGTCAGAAAGAAAGCAAGACAAGTTCCTATTAATAACATTCTAACACAGCATCCAAGATGAATGACAAAGGTCCTATAATTACACCGTTCCTGAGACCTTAATAGTAATCACGTGTGTGTGCTCCCCACACCTTAATATCAGGCTTTTTATGAGTATCATGCATTTAAACTCTCCATTTCCAGCTGAAAAGCAGCATGCAATGTGCTTTCATAAACACCAGGTCAACTTTCACCATGGTATCATGCTAAAGAGAGAAATTTCTGTCTTCTCACTGATAAGATCTCATTAGCCCAAAGCAAAGCCTAAGCTGTTTTTCAACCTTCCTTGTTCTTTTCTTTCTTTCCTTTCTTGTTTTTGAAGCCTTTCTTCTTTTTGAACCCCAGACCTATAAAGAGAACGTATCTGGTCTTGCTTAGAACAATCTTTCATTTGGAAAGTTTTGTGAAGTGACTGATTTGTTTAATTTAGCCAAGAAAAAAATGCATACTCTTCTGACTCAGTATGGGAAGAAACAATAAATTATAGAAGAAAATGCTCATGGCTGATGTGACAGTATCTTAGAAGGAAGAGAGAGGCAATCTTCACAAACTGCCTACAGCTGTGCTTCCAAACTGCATGACCCTAAGGAACAAGACCTGACCAGTACATCCAGCATGTCTCACTGCATAATTAAGCTTGACTTTGCTATTCTGAAAAGTTCCATTGTGTATAGAGTTCAGAGATTAAGAGCTGAATGCATGAATATTCTGAGTCATGACAATGCCCCTAAGTACTTGTGCAATGCAGCCCAGGTGGATGCTAATGAGGAAACATCATTTAATTCATTACACCAATCAGGCAGAATTTACTTCTCACAAGCTTCCAAACTGTATTTCAAGAACAGGATCCAGCAGAGATGTGAAATGATATGCTATCGCCTATAGCATGCCACCTATAGTGTATGTGCAATGATTTGATCTGTGGCAGGTACAAAGTGGAAATACTCCAAAGCTTGTTCCACCTGAAAAACTCCTCAGAAATGATGCCGAAAAGCATTATGTAAAAGGCATAACCAAGCTAATTTTATGTCAACTAGACAGTAAGGGGCGATTGTGTGACCATGGGATCACATAACTCAGGCTGACTGCTTGAGAATCAACCCTACTTCTAGTATGTGCTGCTTATGCTAAGCAGTGTTTGTATGGGCTACATGAGCTAAAGTCCCACACTGGCTCCTATCACAGATGTTAGCCTGAAAGAGTATCTTGAGAACTGAAGCTCCCCTGAACACATATTTTAGCTATTCACCAGTTAATGATCAATGCAACATAAATGCTACTTATTTTAAAAAGTAATTAAACAAAAGACTCTATTAGGATTACTTAACTCCCAGTAAGAGGCTGCTCATCTCCATCATCTCCATCCTGCCTGAGCATTCTCTAGAGCTACTCAGCCTTGAAATGTGTGAAGCTTGACTAACTCTGCATTTCACCTTTTTGCACAGTCAGTGATCACCAGCAGGCTGATACCAATGGTTCTTCAAAGACGTTCTGGAAGATTGTCACCTAAATGCCCCTGTAGTCATTATAAACCTCAAAAGCCTATTGGAAAGACTGCAAAATTATAGCAGTTCCTCCTATTAATAATCATAGAATCATTGAATCATAGAATTATAGAATAGTGAGGGTTGGAAAGGACCTTAAGATCATCCAGTTCCAACCCCCCTGCCATAAGCAGGGACACCTCACACTAAACC
>JBCJKH010069058.1:0-47435 GCA_039877255.1 Loriculus beryllinus | reverse complement strand
CTATGGATTCTTGGGGATGCTGCTCCGATACTGACTACGGATGATGGAGGACTCCTACCACTTCTGATACCGACTACGGACCCACGCTGGACCCACAGTGGAGACTCTCTCTGCACCCTAAATTGTTGCTTCATTTCTATCTTTTTTCCTATCTGTCCCATCACTATCTCCTTTTTTTAACTGCAATTTCCTTTTTTATAATAATAATTGTCTTTTTGTAATAAACCAACTGATCAATTGTGGTACTTGACCTCATTTGTGTCTTAATTTCACTCTTGGGATCACAAATGAAACAGGTCCAACACCGGGGTTTTCTCCAGTCAGAGCCTGACAGGATCCTACTGCCATGGCTATACTGGGGTCCCTTTTTGGTCTTGCCAATCCTTCTTACAATCACAGAATCAACAAGGTTGGAAAAGACCTTTAAAGTTATCCAGTCCAACCGTTCCCCAGCACTGTCAAGGCTGGGGAACCACATCACTAAGGGACTTGTCTACACAGTATGTGTATTGCAGGGACGGCAACTCCAGCCCTGCCCTGGGCAGCCTGTTCCAATGCCTGAGCACTCTCTGGGGAAGAAATTGTTCCTAGTCTTCAGTCTAAACCTGCCCTGGTGCAGCTTGAGGCCATTTCCTCTGGTCCTTGGACCAAGGTCTTCTCCTTGGGAGAAGAGACTAACCCCACCTCACTACAACCTCCTTTCAGGCAGTTTTAGAGTGATAAGGTCTCCCTTGAGCCCTCTCTTCTCCAGACTAACCCCCCAGGTCCCTCAGCTGTTCCTCATCACACTTATGCTTCAGGCTCTGCTCCACCAGCACCTCAATGTCTTTTTTGTAGTGAGGGGCCCAGAACTGAACACAGGATTTGAGGGGTGGCCTCTCCAGTGCCCAGTGCGGGGGGCCAATCCCTGCCCTGGCCCTGCTGCTGCACTGGTGCTGATAGAGGCCAGGATGCTGTTGGCTTCTTGGCTGCCTGGGCAGAAACTGCTCATGTTCAGCTCTGCCAGTCATCACCTCCACCTCATTTTCCACCAAGCACCTTTCCAGCCACTCTTCCCCAGGTCTGGACCATGTCTTGAGAGAGCTCTGAATGCAGGAGCAAGCAGCTGGGTGTCCCTTCCCCAACTATTGCTGATGTGGTATGGATGCACACAAACACATGCAGACACAAGTGCACACACACACACGGGTTTTGTGCATGGTTAAGGAGCTCACAGCAGGAAACGATGCTCTGGCTCCTTAATGGACAGGCTCAGGCTCCAAACCTCCGGCTGGGCACACTGCGCTGAATCAGTGACCGCAAAGTACTTAGAGGCAATGCCCCTCCATGAGAAACCAGGTCCAAAAAATCCACCACAGTCACACTATGCTTCAGCAAAAGGACTATAGAAAAGGAGAAAGATGGTTAGCAAAAAGGAGCAACAAATTAAATCCTTAGAGGTGGGCATGGATATCACCAGAAAAGCCACACTGGATACATGGTCTGTTAGGAAAGGTGTGAGAAGGGGTGCAAGGAAGCTGGTACAGCTCAAGAGGGAGGAAACATATTGTTGCATTAAGATGTACCAGCACAGTGGGCTAAGAGGGCATGATTCAGAAGAAAAGAGAAGCTGTGGCTGCCTCATCCCTGGCAGTGTTCAAGGCCAGGCTGAGCAGGGCTTAGAGCAAGCTGCTCTAGTGGAAGGGGCCCCTGCCTGTGGCAGGGGGTTGGAACTGGAGCAGCTTTAAGGTCTCTTCCAACTCAAACCATTCTGTGGTGCTATGATACAAAAAGCCAGATCTGCTTCCAAACACAGAAACCAGAAAAGCTCTTCACCTCAGTCAGATTAAATGCAGTAATTTAATTGGGCAGACCAGAAACCAGTCCAAGGGTAAGTGGTTAAAGGCATCAAAATTGCCACAAAATCTTTTTTGTGATGCATTAAGAGCAAGGCAGACAGTCTGCAGGGTACTGATGCATGGAAAGAGCACTCAAAAGAGTGTTTGCAGGGAGGATTATTTGCATCAGAGGTAGCAGAGGAGGGGATTTGTTTCCATGGGGGTTCAGCCTTTCCCAGCCCTCGGGACCCCTTGGGCTCACCCTTGCCACCCTCCCAACTCCACTCTGGGGAAAGGAGCCCGTTGGGAATCCAGGGAAGGGAGGACTCACCGAGGGCCGGCAGAGCAGGAGGCGGGTATCTGTGATGTGGGCCGGGGAGCGCTGCAGCTTGGCACACACATAGATTAGGTTGGAGAAGAGTCGGTGGAAGCGCAGCTCCACCCGTGCCCCGCAGGGGAAGGTCACCAGCTTGCTCAGCAGCTCTAGAAGGGAAAGACAAGAGGGGTCTTGGAGCACCCTGCCAAAAACTCCATGAAGATCACTGTCCCTTGAGGGGCACAGAGACCCCCAGCCCTCTCCCCACCCCCACCTGGTAGCCCTCCCTGCATCATGCATGGCTCACCATGGCTGTGGCCCCAGCGCTCGGCCCCTGCTCCCAAGGGACAGATTGGATCCGTCAGGGACCGGGCTTCCTTCAGAGTATGCTTGATCTCCATCACCTGCTTCCCAGTAACCAAAGGATCCTGGCCAATATCTGGGGGAGAGAGTTTGGAGGTGCAAAGGTCACTCCAGGTTCCTTATTGATCTCGTTAGCTTTCATACCTTATGTTAACATCTTTGTACTGCTGCCAGTTTACGAAAAGCTCACATGGGACATGGCCTGCGGTTTGGTTTTTAGGGAGGGATGACTGGCTGGCTGCTGGGATGGGGTGGCTGCTATCAATTCTCACCCCTGCTAATGAAGCAAGTGGTTTCTAGCTTATCCCTTACCTTCTAGCACATCCTCCAGCATGTGTGTAACCTTCTTCTCTTGCAGAATATGTTTCTTTAGGTATTTCATGAAGATCCCAGAGCTGAACTCCCCATCCTGCAACTCATAGGCTTCTGCATCTTCGCTCCTAGAAGAGTAAGGAACTGTTCTCATGTTTCCACAAGGGGCATGAAGCCCTGGGGTGAGGCAGGGCTTGCTGACTCCATCCAGACTCTATCAGCTGAGTCCGGCTTGGCTTCTCAAGCCATGACACAAAGTGCTTGGGTTTGGCCCAGGAGAGGGTGGGAAGGACGCAGAAGACAGTAAAGCCTCTTTTGCCAACCTAGGGGAGTGTCAGCAGTTGAAAAGCCAGCAGAACTGGCACTAGAGCGGTAAGCAACACTGATCATCTCAGGAGGCTTCACGTTATCTCCTCATGGCACATGCACCTTGGGCATCAGGCTCAGGCCTGGAAGGACAGATGACAGGAGCTGATGCACATGCATAACCTGTAACTGATGCACAGGCTGCCACTAGTGATGACAGGAAGAAGGATAGAATTGCCTGAACAGCAAATGTTAGAGGTGGAGGGCGAGAGCCAGAGGAAACATCAGAAAAGCCCTCTCAAGTCTCCAAAGCCACCATGCACAAAAGGATGCGAGAAGATATGGCTGTGCCAGCATTTGGTCCTATGTCGTGGCACAGCCTTGCCAAACCACATTTGCCACTACTTACGTGGCATATCCATAAATAGTATTGCCCCAGGGCTCCAGTGGCTGTACCTGTGAAAGGGCACACTCGGAGTTGTACCTGGAAGAGCAGACAAAGGCACTAGTCAGTGTCAAGTACATCCATCAGCATGTGCCTGGAGGGGACAGAACCCCTAAGCTCCACCAAGTCCATCTCCTACAGACGGCAATAAGATGAACCCACAAAGAACACAACCACAGGGGAAGTGAGTAGATAGGGCTAGCTTTGATCTGTCTGCACTGGTGAGCTGCTCCCTGCCTAGCAAGCAAGCCTGGGCTGTGCGTACAACCATGCCTCCTCCTTCCTGAGGCCAGTTTGTAACAAGCCCAGGCAGCACAACAGTGCAGAGAACACACGGGTTCACTGTTGCCCAAGGGACAACTGTCCATAAAGAAGTCAGAGGTGTGCATATTGCATGGCTACAGCTCAACCACCTGTCCCAGGGGTCTGGGGTGTCCCACAGTTCCCTTCCAGACCATGCACACACCTTTTGCCCCAGAAAACCAAAACACGCTACAGCTGATGCATCTCGAGATCTCACCGAGAAATGGGATCAGGATGCACACCCAGGTCTCAGAACCCAAACCTGGTTCCAGAACCCTTGTCTAGATGCAGCCCAATGAGCTCAGACCCTGTTATTTCCAAAATGAGGTATATCTCTAAGGTGGTTCTGGTTTCCACCAAAAAAGATATTATGGTTGCACGTAATGGACAAGCCTTGCCTATTTGACTGCAGCCAGACTGAACAGAATAGGGATTGGCTGCCTCTAGTTTACACCAGTGACTTGGAACTGTTCTCAGTCACACGAGGATAAGGGCCAGGCACAGAGGTGGCATTATTCTCTGTTATTCAATTGCAGCACAGTTTCTCAGGGCTGAAGCTGGCATGCTAAGGGGAGCAGAAGGGATGGTTGTGTTGCCAGCAGCCAGCACATTACCAGTTCTGGTGGTGCAGTCTGGTGATGTTTAATGGCAACATTCATCTGGCTTGTATAAGTTCTTTAAAGATGATCAGAAGAGAAAATGTGGGAAAGGAGATATGCTTCTAAATATGAACACTGAGCAGAGAGATTTATCTGCTCCTAAATGAATGCACAAAACTGGGATTCCAGGTCCAAGGAGAAATACAACATGGGATCCCAAAATAAGCCAAGCTCCTGTTGTCCCCATGTTGAGGACATCTACCCAAAGCTGCTGACATGAGCTGATGCAAACCTTTTGTGATGGCACCAGCAGGCATCCATGGCTCCAGCGAGGCCAGCTAGTGCCTGCAGCAGCTGTGATCCTGTCCAGCAGAAAGCAAGCTTCAGCAGTGGCATTTCCAGACTGTGATCTGACAGTGGAGAAGGTGGTAGCATCCCTCCTGTTCCAGACCCTAAACCGGTCTCAGTTACACAGTGCATCCCATGCAATCTGTTTCTCACCTGCAACCCAGTTAGGAGATTGTGTCTTCCTTCTGTCCTAAGTGGCATATGCTAGAAACCCTTATAAATTGGGAAATTCCTGGAAGAGGCAATCGCATTCATCCAGAATCAGCATATAAATGTATGAGGCTACACACAGGTTCCATGCTCCTAGCTTCTTCTCTGCTGAAGCTGAACATCTGCTATGACTTGGCAAAGAGGGATGTGTTTCTCACCGCCTTGGCATTTCTGATGCCAGCATATGGGGTGAAGAGATATTCTGGGTGAGATCCTCTTAGCACAGACACAGCTCCTCCCAGTTCATGCATGGCTGAGTGGCCAGTCAACAGACTCGCAGCACCAGTCCAACCAAAAGGGCATTTGGAAAGGCCCCTGGAGCCTTGTTTTATGGAGCAGTGTAAACACATGCACCTCTGAAATCCAAATGCTTTGCTGACCTGAAACAGCAACTTCCCAAGAAAAATGAGCTCAGGAGAGAGCTTTTACAGCAATCCCCACAAGCCTGGTGATAACGCCTACTGCACTGTGCTTGCTGTGGGGAAGGGGAGGAAAGAAGTATGAAGCTTAGGTGAGGAAAACCAGCCTCACAACAATGCCTAACTATCACAGTGGTTCTCATGCTGCATCCTTTTCCCAAAATGTCATTAAGGCTCCACTGAGCACAGAAACCACTGGCAATGACAAGAAAGGAGACATCAGCTCAAAAGCTATTTCATAGATGGTCGCTGTTTGAGTTAGCAAGCCTTGTGCAGACTCCATGTCACCACACTACCTCTCCATCACACACTGCACTCACATGGGCTACCAGAGGCATATTAGCCGAGCTCCACCAGTGCATCCATGAAAGCCAAGCGCTCCTGTTTGACTGCAAGACATCCCCATGCTGGGGAGAGCAGCAAGTTGCTGCCACATGTGCAACAGAGGCACTTGATGGTGCAGAGAAGCAACATGTTCTCAGCAGCAGCGGCGAGCAAGAAGGAAGAAAGGGGATGCTTCACTGTGGGGCATTCAGGGGCAGGTATCAAAGGACATCAAGCTCCAGTGACACTGGCAACTCAGACCTGTGGCAGCCAGTGTATAAGCTATTCAAAGTGAGCATTCCCACCTCTCCAGCTAAAAGGCAACTAAGATTTAACAACTTTCCAGGGGCTGGCAGGTCTTTCAGGGCAACAGTATCAAAATCCCTGTCATCGTTATGGTTCTTAGTACAGGAACCACAGAAGGAAGAGGGAAATTTCTACATTTGATCTCCAGGTCTTTTCTGACTTGTAAATCTGCCTCAGGAGATTGAAATAAATGGACTAATAACAGCTTCTACTGGAATAGTCCACCCACCTCTGCTGAAAATGGACAAGTAGTAATTTCCTGCAGTCCAGAAGCTGCAGGCCAAGGGAGAATGATGAGCTTTCTACAGACAGAGGAAAAATGCTGATCTCAGAGGAAAAATGCAGCAGCCTGGGTCCCATGTTACAACATGAGCACTTCAGAAGCATATAAGGCCAGTAAAAAACAAGTACTGCAGCTTAAAATATTTTCCCCATCACGTTGCACTCTTCACTGAGATATTAACTAAAACGGAGCCAGGAGAGGAGAGCATGAGCATGTGAGCAACATGCAACATGAAAGCACGAGGTCAGCAAGATGCTGCTACAGCCTGCTGGGTCGGGTGGTTCAGTGCAGGGGGCTGAAGCGCAAAAAGACAAACCCTATGCTAAGTTTCAGCCAACAATTTGTGTAAGGGCAGACCCATCCCTCCACAAGCTTTAGACAACTTGCCCGGTTTTGCTAGCCTTTTTCACCCCCAAAAATCACGAGAGGGTCTCCACCCCCTTCTCTCAGGCAGCATCTGATGATTTTGGCATCTGGGAAGACTGGTCTTCCCAGGACATCATACAAGACCTGACAGTCGTGCTGATTTTACAACCCGATAAACTCGCCTCAGCAGCACAACAGAGGATGTGGTCCCAGCAATCCAAGGGATCACCCCACGTGGCTGTGTAGAAGCCCACTGCTGAAGTGAGGGCTGTCTCCTCTGACTCCTCACAATGCCCACTGCAGGTGAGGAAGGGGGAAAAGCAACCTACCATTTCCTGCAGGTGTCCAGCAGGATGAGGTTCAGGGCTGTCTGCTGCTGCTGCATCCTCTGGAGGATCTTCTGCACGCTGATGCAGTTCTCAGGGGAGTAGGGCTGTGGAGCATCAATTGGGACCATGTAGTTCCTCCCCAAATGTTCATACCCATGTCCAGCATAGTAGAATATAGCTGGTTAACAGGGAGAGAAGAGAATGAGCCATGGTGTGAACCTCCAGGTCTGTAACCAGCTCCGCACAGCCATGTCCCACCTCCTGTCCTGAAGGGATACTGCTGCAGGGGGCACCTATGAAACTGACCTCATAAATTTGGCTTTGTCTGGTCTGTTTCCTTCAGCACAAATAGAAGCAGCCCTGAGAGGCTCTTCTGTACTTGTGGTCTTCAGCACCATCTGTCATGAGACCCCAAAGTCACTGGGTTTACTCATTTCCTAACCATTTGTGCTACAACACCCAAACTCAGCATCTAGGTAGCACTGAGGGGAAAACCAAGGAGAGAATGCAAACAGGAGGAGAAATACAGTAAATGGGGAAGGATAATAGTAAGTTGGCGGGAGGTAGGATGCTTTTCCTTCAAAAGGTGAACTTTGATTGGTAATTCCCCCACTGATAATCATCAGAAAGGTGTGGACTGAAGAGAGCTCCATGTTCTCAGGAATGCCAGGCTGAATGCCACCTTTGGACAAAGTCTTGGTTAATCATCATCTCTTGGCAAGAATCATAGAATAGTTACAACAAAGTATTTTATCACTACGAAATATACCTTAACAGCCTTTTAAATAAGAAGTTTGTCAGCTTCCTAGCTTTGGAAAAGAGACTAGCAATGGATTAGGTGGTGGGAAACACTCTCCAGATTTCAAATGTCTGCCTGTATTTACACACCTATAAGCTGATGAAAAATTAGACAGAGACTTGATCTCCAGACATCCAGAACACATGGAGCACATGCTTCAACAACCTCAGACCAGACACCAGCCCTGTAAGGCTGATGAGGAGTCAGACTTGGCCAAATATTGGTGGAAAGGCCAATACCCAAGAAGAACCTTGGTTTTGAGTTTTACTCTTAAGCACACGACACTTCGAAAAGGTTTCTGCCTTCACAAGAGGTGGCAACACAAGGACATCCCGCTTGGAAAGTCAGCACTGAGGAGCTTGGCACAGCCCAAGCTAGTGCTTCTCTCCAACTCGTGTTTGGCAAAGGGCATTCCTGCTGCACAGGGACTCCTACATCGGCTGCAGCTTCTTGAAAGAAAGCTGTCTAGTGGCCAACTACCCCTTCCCAGCACTGATGCCACCGCTTAGGGGTAAGGGTGAAAGCCAACTTGAGGAACTGAAACAGGTTAAAAATAGCTCTGCAAAGTGACACAAACTACCACAACTGAGGGCCAGTGAAAAATGAGAGGTCAGAAATGGGAACAAGTGGCTAAGAGGCAAACTCCTCAGGAGAAATTCCTTAGTCCTAATTTGATAATTTCTTAATTTGCTGCCAAACCCCAAACTTTATAGTAACCTCTCCTCTTTTTTCCCTCCAAGATTCCTGCCTTGGTAGTTCACAGGGCACTTGCTCTGATCTCTGATGCTGCAAGGGATGCAGTGAATGGGGCAGGAGCTGAATGACTGAAAACATGATCTCATTGTATGGAGGATGGAAAGCATGATATTACATCAAAATAGGCCTCAGGTCATCTTTGGTTGCTATTCTCAGGGGATGATGGAAAGTTACTCAAATGCTGTCTTCACAGCTGCCCACAGGGTTTGGGTTCCTCTTCTTGTGGATCATCAGCAAGAGGAAGGCAGGGCTCTGATTTGCAGAAGTTTTATATTTTTAGAGCTTGCAAATCAAAACCTCTGCTGAGACTATAAAAGTATGAAACAGGGACCCTTCTGCAAAAATCAGATGCAGGCACTCCAGGTTTGGCCGCCAAGTTATCAAGCACTCCTGTATGTGCAAGGGAAGTGATGACATCTCTTACCAGGCAGCACCACTGATACTTGGTAGAAAATGAAGTATTATGGAAAAAAACCCACAAAAAATGATCAGTCATTAAATCTTGTAACTTTCGAAGCCTTGTTGCGTACCCTGAATGCACCACCAAGTGTTCCCCACACTACATAAACCACAAAGATTTGTGCTCAAACCAAAATGACATGAGTTTCACATCAGCTGAGCAGCTTTGCAAATCTCTCCTGGACCCCATCTTTCCTCCTGAACAAGAAAGTCAATGATTGGCCTAGAGAAGGAAAAGTGTATTTTATTCCAAGCTAATATTTCAGTGTTCTTCCCACATCTCATGGGTCAAAACTGCTGATCAGGGACAAGCTTCTGAGTACCAAATTTGAAAACGGAAGCTCCAGGCACTGCTTATAAAACAGGAAGCATCAGCATGCAGCTTAGTTAAGGTATGACAGCATATTCCTAGTATTTCACTCACAGCTTTTTGCTCTCATTGCACTTCTTTGACTCGGGACTTTTTAAGACCTCAAAATAAAATCCAGGGAGATTCCTTGTTTGCCTGAAGGCTGCATGATTAGACCAGTCACGGAATGTTTGCAGTCTTCAAAAATCCTCTGCAGCACTTCAGAGAGGAGGTCTGGAGGAAAACCAGTCAGATGAGCCACTACGTCCATACAGTGAATTGGAGAAGCCTTTGGATCACCTTAAATACACAGCTAAACAATATTCCTCTGCCTGAAAATGAAACCAGCTTTTGCTCTGGGGTTGAGAAATTTAAGAACAGATTCAATACCAATGACAAAATCCTGCACTGAGGCAGATAAACCCAGGTAGCATTTTGGCTGGGGCTGAGTAATGCTTGAGCAGCAAGCCTAGAGATAAGGGCCTGGAGTCACAGTGGACACCATGCTGAAGATGAGCCAGCATTCACTGTGGACAGGGCTACACTAGCAGATGCAGGATTGCCAGAGAAGCTGTGACCCCTCTCCTTGGCCCCAGGAGATCCTGCTTAGATCCAGTGTCCAGTTTTAGGGACTTCAGTTCAAGAGGAGGGTGGAGAAGCTGGAAAAAGGCCAGCAGAGGCTACAGAGATGTTGGCTTCTTGTAGCCAAGAAGAGGCTACGAGATATCCAGGGCCTGTGAGGACAGAGTGAAGGAACTGGGCTGGGCTGGAGACGTGAAGGCAGAGGAAGGTCTAACAGCTCCTGCAGGAGCAGTTACAGAGACAACAAAGCCCAGCTCTCGTGTTAGAATTGACCAAACAACACGGGGCAATGAACACCAACCCTTGGAGGGTCGTGTCTGACAGGAGGAAAGACCTCCCTGGACAGTGGTGCAGCCTGGGACAGGCAGGTGGATAAATGCAGGGCTCCATGCCTGGAAGTCTTGACCTGATAAGGAGAGCTACAACCAACCCTAACCTTGTGCTGATAACTCCAAATTCTCTTCTTACCAACCCCTCTACAGGTGTAAATCACAGACAGGTCAGTAAGGACATGGAAGGGAAAGCACCCATCCAAAGAGCCCTGCCATTCTAGGGAGGACAGACACATCTTCAGCTCTTATCAGCATCCTGAAGCTAAACAAATTTCTAGAAGCAACAACATGCACCATGCTCCAACACTAATCCATGTGGCTATGCCCTCTCTTCTGATGTGCTCCAGCAAAAAGATGTGTGAATGCCCCACCTGGAGTTAAACCTCAGAAGACAGCCAGCCTCACTCCTTGGGCATGCTGAGAGGTGTCTATGTTAGACCAGAGCCTCTCACTTCAGCCCTGTGACAGTCTTTCACTAGTCAGCCCTCTCCTTCCAGCTCCCTACTTCACTTGAATGCCTAAATAAAGCTCTCCTGACTTCAGCTTTGGTGATGGCTACACAGGAGATGGCACCTCCAGGTTCCTTCAACCAGAAAAAACAGGCAGAAGCACTAGAATGCCTCTATGCAGGTGCTTGTCTGACGTACATACATGGACCTTCAAGACTGGCTATCACACATGCCTCTGAGGGGCTTTTTAGTTTTAACAGGCTGCTTAGGTTGTTTCTGAAGCTGCTCTCTCACCACTGTCTGCCCCGTGTATGAGTTTCATGAAGCCTAAACCTCTCAGCCAGCTCTTGATGTTTATCCTGGAGTTAGTGTCTTGAAAAATACACAGTTTAGAACTTGTTAGCTTTTCCCTAATGTGTGTTTTTATTACTAAGACAAGTTAATTTAAGTGATTTGTGCTTCACCTGGTTCTTTACATTTTATGTAAGGAAAACAGCTGAAGAAATGCTGGAAGAAGCATCACAGTGAGAGGCATCACACTTCAGATGGAGAAACCCTGGGGCAATCAGCAGGCAGACTGACCCAATGCCTCCCCATTAAATCTGGATGCCTCCAATTACAGCAAGAGTCTTCAATTCAATCATGCTGCTGGGATCAGCCTGTGCTGGGGTTCACTGCCTCCAAATAATAGTAGGCCACTCAGCTTAGAAAGCTGTAAAGAAAACCACTATCTAGCTGTAAAGAAAACCACTAAGAAAACCACTTGCAGGCTATACCTAGCAAACACCTGAGGCTTCGAGGTTCACTAACCCAGCTGTTAGTGTGTTTCCTGACAAAGCACAGAGTCAGTTTTCCAGGAAGGATCAGTGGCCACAAATGCAGAAAAGCACTAGAAGTTTAAATAAGGCATAACAGCATGAAAGATTTGCCATTTCCAAATAGTTTTTTCTGTCCAATGCTTATGAAATCAAGGGAAGTGCCATGGATAAAACACTATTCAGTCTTCACACAACATGAGTAGAGACTGGGAATGACAGTGCCATGGGACAAGCGGAGAAGCCCACCAGAGATATCTCTGGCCTGGGAGAGGAGGTAAAGCCCAAGATATAAACAGATTTCAGAGAGCAATCACAAGAGGAAGCTGCAAGTGAAGTCACAGAAATATGCTGCCATCAGGTGATGTGCTTGGTTGGAGTGGTGACAACCATGTTCTGCCCTTCCTCACCAGCTCAGCCTTCCAGGGTGAGCCAGTGCTTCCAGGAACAAGGTGGCTTTGAAGCGTTTCACTCAGGGCTGTGTCCTCGTCCACTGTAAAACCTCCAAACCTCCTGCTGAGTGCAGGGCTGGAAATGTCCCACACTGACCTTCACCGAGTGCCCTGCTATGCCATGCGACTGGGAGGGCAGTGAAGATAAGCCTTGCATGTCAGTTTGGAATAAAAAAAACAACCCTACACCTGCAAGGTGTTTTCAGGGTATCTGTCAGGTTGAAAGAACCTCAGAAACCCCGAAGAAGCTACTTTCACCACAACATCTGAACATCTGCTTTAAGACCCACAAGATCTGCTAGTTGGTTTTGTGTTTGAGGAATGCTTCTCTCTGAGAATAACATGCAATAAGCTCAAGGCCCAACCTCAAAGCCAGCTGCAGCTGGGAATACTCTTCTGCAAAAAAAAAAAGCAAAGTCTCAAATGAGACCGTCAGGAAAGAGAAACAGGGAAATCATAGAATCATAGAATACTTAAGGTTGGAAAGGACCTTAAGATCATCCAGTTCCAACCCCCCTGCCATAAGCAGGGACACCTCACACTAAACCACGGCACCCAAGGCTTCGTCCAACCTGGCCTTGAAGACTGCCAAGGATGGAGCATTCACAACCTCTCTGGGCAACCCATTCCAGTGCCTCACCACCCTTACAGAAAAGAATTTCTTCCTTAATGTTGTGTGCTGTAAGGATTCAAGGGGTGAAAACCTCTTTAGATGAGTAGCACAAACTTTAAATGGTGCATTACCTGCTCTTCATGTTTTTACAAACATGATCCTAGCCACTGAAATATCTAGAAGGAACTCAGAGAAATTGAACGCAATATCTGAAGAGGTTTGTCTTTCATGCTTTCTTCCTTTTCATGTTAAAAAAAGAGAGGAAAACAGTAAGGATGGAATTCCATTTCCAATCCACTGATCTTGATGGGAGGCTTTAATTCTCCATCAATAAAATAAAATAAATGCACTTACTGTATGAGGCTTTTAATAAAAAAATATCAAAAAGGAAAAGTTATTCTTCCAAATAACGGGATCACTGGAGGCTGTATTGGAACATGAGACAATAACAGTGTGACAGAATGTGTTCCACTTCAAACAAAACACTGATTAATATGCTCTTTTTGTGGCAATTTCTCCTTTACTAAGGAACCATCAAAATAATTTGTCGTATGGATGTTCCCAGAAACTCCAGCAGAGATGAGCTGTGCAAATTGTTGTGCAAACAAGCAGCAGTCATTGCCTCAAAGGCACGAGCAGGACTTGATTTCTGTAGCTTACAGTCCATAGGGCAGTGGCACGGCCAGCCAGCACTGTACTTGGTGTGTCTTTGTTTTCCATGCCTAGCTTTCCAACTATAGCTGCATCAACTGGGCTGGCAGCTAGCCCAAGTCTAGGTAGAGGCACAACTTTGTTTTAATGCCATTACGATATTTACACCTCTGAGCGTAGCTAAAGATATTTCACAACGTGGGGACAGAGAATCAAAGAATTAAAGAGGTGGGATTCAAGGGGTGTTTTGAGATAAGCTGTTGCACAAACGGCTGTGGTTTGCGCTTCAGTGACCATGTCCAGAGGAACAAACCATGGGGAACCACAACTAGCAATACAACTTAGAGCAGTAGTTAGGTTTAGGACACTCTGATGCTCTGGCTCTTGGTCATGCCCAAAACCAGAGTAGCAGAGGGTATGAATACTAAAGCTTGTTGTGTCTATTACTGTCACATCCAGCTCTATCACCTTCTGGAGAACAACTGATCTGCAGTAGTGAGGCCTGTAGATAATTTTCCAGTGTCAGTTTCTAGCTGTGGTGCTGAACGCACATGAGGAGCCATAAATCAGGAAGTTGTTTGCTGAGCCAAGGTGAGTAAGCAGCAGGAAAGGGTCTGTCAGCCGTGATGTGTGACTGCAGCGTTCAGTGACCATCCTTCCTGCAGAGCTTCTTCTTGGTTCAACAAGGAAAGTTATTTTCTCCAAGGTAGGAGAAGATGAACTCAGTTATGACCTTTATGAAGAATTAACAAGTTGTCCATAGTCTATCATAAACAGATGGTAGGTCAAGCCATGAGTTTGTAATGAATGTTAGAACAAAGGACAGTTTGCTTCTATGTTTATAACAGCTTTGAAAATCCCCCTCAAACCACAGCTGTCCTTGATTTACTTTTCTTATCATGTAATGTGAATTAATCATTAAAAGTGAGGCGTATAGAGGATTTTGCTGATGTTCCCAAACATTTGGAACTTGGAAAACATGCTTCCTGGCACTGGAAAATTGTAAATTTTGAGACAAAAAAAGAAAAACCAAAAGCCCCAAACCAAAACCCAACCCCAACGTGTTTGTTGGTGTACTGCAAGGCCAGGGGTTTTACCTCTTAGAAAATACAATCTACTGCAATGCTGCCAAAACAATTAATTTGCAATTACAAAATCCTTGTTACCACCCACTGTGATGAATGACTGCTGATCTTCAGTATGAAACACCTCAATGTCTGGCACAAACCCAGCATTTTTCATATAGGAAATTAGATCTTTTTTTCCTGCCTATTGTTAATATTCTCCTGGGATGAGAACCCACAGCCAGCATTTCATAGGCTGAGCAAAATACTGTAAAGAAATTGGCAAGTATTAATGTCCAGGGAGGGCAGGTGGCTATAGGTAATTTTTCAGATGTACTTTATCACTACTGACACTATTTGCAACATGAACATTGTCCAACGTAACACTTTGCCAAGCTGACCCTTACTAGTGCTTTCCAGTTTTTGAAGCATACAATCTTTCTGAACCCAGTGAATGTTGTGCCAGGTGGTTATAGGAGACATAAAGTGGTAGAGAAAGATGTCTCCTCTACTTAATCTCCTCATTGAAGCCCAGCTTGACATGTCCTATACTTATGTTTCCACCCGAGAGCATGAATCTGTGACGTTTCCTACACAAGACCCAAAGATCTCACACAGCCTGCCCAGTCAGATTCTGATCTGCATGGCATTGGCATATGCCTGCACTAAGTGGCTGAATTAATCTGGATTTACACTAATGTAAGAGAGACTGATATCTAACACACTGTGCTGAGTGAGATCCTTGGCTTGTGGCCAGTGGATTATAGGGGAGAATGAAAGACAGTTACCCTGGATTTACATTGGGTTATCTGAGATTGATATAGGCCTTAGTATTTACAGAGCACCTACTGTAACTGCAAAGAAAAAATAAGGCAAAGTGAATCTATTACAAGGCTCCTATGTATCTTTCTTCTTCTAAAACTCTTTTCATTGGGCTATGTAATATAATAGGTTAATGAGCTAAATTGTTGCCTGAGGGACAGAAGTTGCATGTTTAAACTTCTACCCACAAAGCTGAAAATGCACCCTTGTGAAAGTCAGCACTAATGATGGAGCGAGTGCATCCCACTTGTAATTCTACCTTCCTTGATATAATATCAGTTAAAAGGAGAATAGTAAAAACAAAAAGAGAAACTGGGAACCCTGAGCCATGCTGTGCTACTGGCTCAAAATACAGTACTTCAGTCAAAGGACCAACATAGAGTATGTCAAGGCATACAAAATAGTGACACGATTAAGTAAAACCGGAAATGAATTAAAATCCATTCAAATCTTGTGCAAAATTGCTCCTGCTGTATAATCCTGCCTCTTCAATTATAGCCTAGAAGAGTCGAAAAGCTAACTGGAGAAAAGGAACTCAAAAAATACAGCTTTGGCTTGCATGTTTGCACCTAAGTCCTTTCCCTGCTGCATTATTACTAGAGTGGAAAAGGGGAGAGCTGAGAACACAGGGAGAGCCGTGGGTAGCTAACACAGTCCCTGGTGCTCTTCACCTTCAAGCATAACTCATTTTTGTCATGCCCATAGCTAGCCAATGCATCAAGCCTGCATCTCCACAAGGCAGGCCAGCAGTGCACCCCATCATTTGGGACATATGTTTTCAGCTGTGTGAGTCAAGATGGACTTCAACATGAAATGTGCTGCCTCCACGCACAGCCTAGAGCAGGAGAATGGTCCAGACTCAGGCTGTGTGTCCTGCTAAGTTTCCCACATTCATAAAGACATTTTGTCCACTAGCTGCCTGTGTTCTTCACAGGAATATAATCCTGGACATAAAGTGAGTCAGCAAAATACAATTCACCATGAAAGAATGAACTGCTGTCTTGCTAAAGCATCGAGAGGCGTATTTTCAGCAGCTGAGGAGTCTGAGCAAGTGTTGGGAAACTGAGCAATCCATGTTTGTTCTTTTGCCTCATACAACTACAGCAAAAATGTATGAATACTTCCAGTGCTAGAACATTTAACAGGTCAGATTCCAAACAAGGAGGAACTATTTCAAAGTAGGCAGAGTGTATGAGATGTTTGTTTCTTTAAGTGAATGCAAACTGGATGTGGAATTTCCTTTTGGAAAAAATGACTGAATGGGAGATGGCTTGGATTCCCACTTGTATATTGCATCATATATAAAAAAGGATGATACAATGAATTGCATTTCTGAAGAACCCAGGCAACAATAAAAAAACATGATTTCAGGTTAACACCTTCAGTGTTGCTCTTAATGTGCCATCTGCCTTTTTACAAAGACTCTTGGGCGAGGAACAGTTTAGTTATGAGACTCATAATACCAGTGCTGTGTTTGTGTTACGTGCTAATAATAATAATGTCCCTTTTAGATAAGGGGTTTAAAAGAAAAGTTGCAGTAGTGCAGAGAACTTGCAAGTTTCATAGCAGTGGTAATGGAGGTTACTCATGGTTAACGGAACGATACTCTGTCCTTAGATCTACACAGTCTGTTAATCTCAAGCACTGGACTGACAAAGATAGCCAAAAAATAACTTTACAGACCTGTATGGTTGCAAAGTGAACTCGATGCATCAATTCCTCATGTAACACTTGAAATATTCTGTAAATACACTAGGAATTTACAAATATCAGAGCCAAGACTGCTTGCTGTATCTGTTCAGTTAGCTCCAAATGCTTACCACAGTGATAATACACTGTAAGGACCATCTGCAAATCAACCTGACAGAAAATGGAATAAAAGTCCTTTCAGAGAGTGGATGAGCAATGGGTGCAGAGCCCTTACTAAGGCCAATGGATGAGGTTTTGGCTGGTAGGTGCGGGTTAAAGATCAGCACGGCCATGCCTCCAGCCCTCACCTCTTCTATACAGTAGTGGATCCAGGGTCTGATAAACCCCAACTTGTCTGGTGTACACCTGGAGATTTTACTGCTGCCTATCCTTGTACCTTCTGAATGCAACAGTATCCAAGATCTTATATAGGATAACCATATTCATTGTTGTCAGATGTGAGATGAGTTATTAACACAGGGCTGGGAGCTCCTTAGGGAAGTGATCTGTCTTCTCATGCAACAGAGTCTGTGTATCCTATAAATACTGTTACTACTATACAAATAACAGTCTGTCATTACTACCTCAGCAGCCTGTTTTATTTACAAGTTGTATCTGGACTTGACTTTTTAAATGAGGTTTTGCCTCTTTGTTGCATGACTTCCTGGTATCTTCAAATGATCTTGGTTTGGGAAATTGAGGATTGGACGCCAAGTCACCATGCAAGCTGTTTGCACATAAAGCATCAAAGCCCCTTACTTTAATCTGTGATAATTACTACTGTCAGTTAAATCTTGCCTCCCTGATGGTTCTTAACAATAAGTAACAAATGCACAATGCATTAATTGCTAAAAGTTGCTGCTTGTTCTGAGATCAATTTGTATTAATAGGAAAAGTTTCCATCTTACTCAGCACAAAGCTCTCTCTCACAGTGATTTTTACAGCACCAGGAACAAACGTTTTACAATGGAATTTTGCCCTGGATATATGAATTTTAAAGAGTTCACTATAATCTCACTGCCACAGACTTTGTGTTTCTCCTTAAAGAAGGAACTGTTTTAAGCTGGACAACACCAAAGAGGAGATGCTGGTGGTTGTAAAGGCTCTTCCCCTAAGTGTAAGCCCTGCATTAGACCTTCTGGATCCTCACGATGAAAATCATTCTCTCAGGATTTGTGAAGAATTGAATTCCACACCAAACATTTGAGTTTCTGGGACATACCTGTGTTTCTGGGACAAAGCACTTTCTTCAGAGAATTGTTATCTACCCACACACTTTCCTAGCCATCCAGTGGTGCCTTCTATTTACCCCTCAACTCAGAGAATAAGAATCTAATTGTGTGATCCTGGTGTCCAGTCAGAATTAACCAATACACCTAGAATTTTAAATGCCCATTAGAATCCAAATCTTAAGTCCAAGAACATCCTGCTGGACTCACACAGGATGAAATTCCTGGGAAGCAAAGAGCTGGCACAAGCTCTCTGCAGGCAGAAGCAGGCCATATATGCAGCACATAAGCTTTTTTTGTATGGGGAAGATCCTGATCCTGTGTTAAGAACTGCATATAATAAGTGATTTTGCACTGATCCTGTCCTGCTCACATACTGACACTAAATCCATCAACAACACTATTTACTGTGACCAATGTATGATTGCAGCCTTTCTATCAGTGAGCCAACATCTTTATCAGATTGGAACCTTTCATACAATGCTGAACGTTTAATCCTTGTGAGCAGTGAATGCATAATTTGTTCATATTCCTCCCTATAAAGAGAATCTGGGTCGATTTACAGGCCAAAAGTCTTCGAATTCCACAAATAAATAAATAAATATTGTTATTTCACCTGTTAACACACGGGAACTGTTTGTTTTGGCCATTTTGCATGGACCCTGTGTGCCAGGTTACGAATAACGTTCAGTGCTCTAAATGGTCTGTGATACAAATTCCTGGCTCAGCATAAGTACAAACCTTTTGTATGCAGCAGATTCTTAATGCATTCTCCAGCACTGACACCATTAAATTCATGTGTCTATGACAGAGTATAAGTATTTGTAATTCCTAATCACAAGGAAAAAAAAATATAAAGCAATCACAGATAACCCAATTTGCCCATCATGGGCCTCTGTTTCATTGGATTTTGCTTGCTGGAGTTTGGGTTTTTGGAAAGCCCAATGCAACTACTGTATCCCAGTGGTTTCAGCACATGCCGTACATTCCGGAATATAAAGTAGACTTTCTGTTTTAAAGAACAGAACGGTTCCAAAGATAAGATAAAACCAAACTGGAATATAATATTCCTGGGAATATTCCTTACTTCTTAATGCAGACATGAAGTCAGTAATGTAAAGGATGCTTTAAGAACAATGCTGGCAAAGACTGAGTTTCCCACACTGCCAGACCTCCTTCCCAAGCAAAACTACCTATTGCTTTAAGATCAGGTGCACATACAGAGCAGACTCTGCTCTGATTTAATCCACAGCATTCAGGAGTTACTAACGCCACTGGAGAAACTAAATTCAGACAGGCCTAAGTGAAGGTAAAATCCAGCCTCCAGCAAAGGACTGATGAGCTTGGCTTTCCCTTTAAATTCATGATTTTCTTTCATGTCAGGTGGTTGGAATAAATCTAGGACTGGATTATTAATACCAAATTACTACTCATTTCTATCCTGTTTGGAATACACTTCTCTCAAACTGGCTAGGTTGTATCCACGGGCCTGTGTTGCAATGTTTGGGTTATAAATGCAGAAGGGGAGAGTTTAAATCCCAGCAGAGCTTCCAATCAAAACCAGTTAAACCCTTACTTTCCAACTATTTAAACTGCAAGTGACCATGGAAGCACATGGAAGAACGTGACTCTGAACACCTTTGTACTCAGGAAGGAAATACCAGGTAGTGCTCACTGTTACCTTAGACCAATCGCCTGTTTTCCATTCATAACAGCCTGTGTGATCCTCACACTCTTCCTCATCTCTTGGCCTGGTGGCTGCATCACATTTTCCTTGAGAATTTGTGCATGTCACTGTCCTCTTCTGAATCCCCCTGCCACAGTCTGCCGAGCACTGCAAAACAACAGGTATTTGTTTGCTGTTACATGATGCCAAGAAATAGTAACTTTTGTTGTGGCATTATACCTAAAAGGAAAAGCTGGTTTTATGAACACAGAGGAAATCTGGTAACCTGTAAGATTTTCTCCCAATAACCTAATCCCCTTTCAAAACAAATAAGTAATTTGAAAAGCATGAATCTGCTTGTGCATGAAAAATGGCACTTGTGGAAATCAACATTCTTTGAATAATATCAGCAGGCATTTTGCTAGGACTGATGCTACAGTTTGAAAACTCCACAAAATTTTGTGTTTAAGAGCTCATCATCTGTACCGAAAAAGCGCACACTGAGATTTCCAACACAGAACTGCACATCTCTTGATGTATTACAGGAATCAAATGTTGGTGATAAATGCATTTCTAGATCGCAGTAGTATGAGACCACTGTTACAAACAGATTTTTGCACTACAGTTTGTAGATACCATGGCAAAGTCACAGTTCTTACACATGTTCTCATGTGAAATACATACATGATCTTTACCCTTTGATTTCCCATACGCTCATCACTATGTTAGTGCCAAAAAACTTCAAATATACAAAGCAGATAGCTCAGGAGAGGCACTATTCAGTGAGCCACAGAGTTGTGATCAGCTTCCAACTGTGGCCAGCAAACTAGCCACAGTGCTAACATCAGCAGGGATGAAAGACAGACTTCTCAACACCAAAAGCATAAGCAAGGCCTGTTTGAAGTCCTCTGAGAAAGCAGCAGGCTACCAGAGCTACTAGAACCAGTTCCTAAAGGAAGACTCGATTAAAACATTTGGGGACTCTAACAAATATTCTTGTGAATAAGCACAAATCATCCACAAATGGTTTTGTGCCTGGGAAGTTTGAAGGTAACTTCTAAAGAGCAGGGATATCTGGTCCCCCATTTGTTACCTTTGCCAATGAAAATTCTGTTTTACTGGAGCATTGTCTTGATTTCATTGGCCACACTAGGTGGGAAAAGGACACTGGCATGAACTGAAACAGAATTTCTGTTTTAAATAACCGGTTTGGTAATAGAGTAACAGATCTGCTGATGCTGCCACAGCCATCTGAGTGCATGCCACTACACAGCAGCAGAGCTAGTCTCTCTGCTCTTCATTTCCATGCCACTGCAGTGGTTAAGAGTGAAAAATTTTCTGGAGGAGCCATTGGGGACAGGTGGGTGGAAAAATGATATATGTACCAACTGAGATAAAAACTAACCTCCTCCACTGTGTCAAGTTCTCCCCTTGAGGGGAACAGCATGGAAAAGACAGTTGATTTGACACTGAATAAATAGTGAAGATATGAGATATTCTGTGAGGTCTTTTGAACGTGTTCCAAGAAGCTTCTCCATCCAGGGGGTCTATGCTGGAAACAAGCGTCAGCTTGATATAAATTACATCAAATGGACAAATCTCAGCATGCCTGTCTAACCATCTTAAAAACACAATCCAGGCAGTTCTGACCTGCTGGCCTTGTTAAGGACATGAATGACAAGCGTTTATGAGCTGGCAAGCAAACAGACATGCCTTTAAATATTTCAGAGCACTACAAAGTGACTTCTTGAAAATCTGGGAAACCTTCCACTTAATTTACTATGTGCTGCTCATGGCATGACCTCCTTACGGATGTAACATCTTTGTAACAAGCACAATTGTATAGTTCTGCTACATACGGGGATGGATTCTTCCAGGCTTTGCAGAATTCCAGAAACTGCTTTGCTGGACTCCTCGGAGCACAAGATGTGCCAGAGATCCCAGGCTGGAGCTCCCTAGATGTTACCTAAAAGCCATGAATTTGCCCCAAGTTGTACAGACTTTCCCAAGTTATGTATCATTTTCCTCAGCCCCCTGGGTAGACTCCTCAGGGTTGCTCTCGTTCATCTCAAACTACAAAGCATAATATATAAAATCTTTCAAATAGTCCAATTTACTCAAAGTAAATCAAGCTGAAGCGGGAGTATTCTCACAGTAGGAGAAATCTCTAGGTGGGTTTTACAAGCAAGTCTGGGAAAAACACCAACTGTTTGTTCTTCCCACAAGCTTTTAAGTCATTCACAGATTAATACTGCATATACTTTCCTAGACAAAACAGCATTTGCAAAAGGTTGCCAACAGATCTTTGGTGGTCACATATAAATCACCCTCTTGAAGACTTCTTTTTCTTTCCCTAAGCCGTCTGTTTTCATGAAGAATTTCTCACCATATAGATTTTACAGAGACCCCACAACAGTCTAAACATGAATATGCGTAGTCCTGGAGTGTCCAGCTGGGATCATTAGGTCTTATTTTATTAACAAATTACTTTGTCAGATCCCATGAGGTTTTGTAAAGGAGCAATACAACTTTGCAGTTTAGACACAGCTCCTTTATTTGAAGGAAATCCATGTTTTTTTCTACTTCAGCTCCCTAACAGTAGGAACATTCACCTTTTCCTGACAGTCTCTATTTTTGTCATTAAAAATGGGTTGAGCAGTACTTTGTCCAAAACAATCTCCAGTGTTTGGCAATAGGAAGGGAACTTAATTTTTTCCACACTGAAGATTACATTGGAATTTGCTTTGAAAACACACATTTTTAATGGGGGACCAGACAGCAATGTGGTCAACTGGTTGTTGTTGTATAACCAAAGGGCTCAAAAACACACGTGAGAAAAACTGATTTATAAAATGATACCACTACTGTGATATTTACTCCATAACATCAGATTAAAATGCTAAGGATTAAAGGGATTACCACTGAAGAAAGTCCTACTTATGAGAAGAGTTCAAACTGGCAGAGCATCAAATGTGTCCTGGAGTCAGCTGTGCTACATAATAGCAGAAATGTGCCAGAATAAGAATGAATTTAAAATCACAAGTGGGCAATTGCAGGTATGACAAAAGTAAATATATCAAAGAAAAAGCAAAGCAGTTATTGAGAAAATGATCAAAAATTATTATGTATTTGTAAATGAGTTACGTGGTCTCAAATACAGAACATTTCCACTCCAGAAAAAGTCATCTGTATCTTGACTTAGTCCATTTCATATAAAGGAGAGTGAAGTACCTGGGATTGTTAACAAAAGGCCCAAGTAAAACAGGTAGGAACTGCACCATAAGATTAGTCTCAGCTATGAACAGTTCAGCTGGGTCAGCTATAGGAAACAAAGAAGGCATCACATTAAAGGGTTCCTTGAGACCACACAAAAGACCTATCAGACAACTTATTAAACTTTGGTGTGTTTCTCCATATGTTTTGAAAAGAAAGAACTCAGCAACCAAATCTCATGCATTAATGAACAGATACAGCATCCTACTCAAAGGAAACATTACCCTCACTTAACTAGGATTTCCTATTCAAGGTGGACAACGGAATCACATTGTGTTTCTTAAGAGACACTTTTCCTCAGTGCAAGATCTCTTGTATCCTGAGTTTCTGTGACTTTTAAGCACATTTTGAACAATAATATTTTGCAAAAGCTGTGACAGTGTTTTAAATAGGGTCTCACTGTTTCAAAACAGAGATGAACAGCAGGGAAAGATGCTTCCCACAGAAATGACTGTTGCTGAACATAACTCAGCTAATCTGGAATGAGATTGGTAATGCTGTAAGCACTGCACCAAGAGTGAAAGGATCTTCTTATGATTCAGATGAGGCTAACAGACAGAATATCAAAAATAAATGGACATCTTCTGGCTCCCTTCTGGAATCAAGTTCCTACCTTTGACCACTCTGATGCTTCCCAGATAGAAAGGCAGTCCCGACCTTCACAGCTTTGTACCGTTGTTGGTTTGTTGCCAAGGCAGTAGAGGTCTCTTGTGTTAACATAGGTGCCATTTTGCAGCTGATAAACACAAGTCACTTCCCGGTGCTGGACACCTTTCTCACAAGTAGCAGAGCAGGGACTCCAATGGCCAGTCACCCACCTGTGAAGGAACCAGAGAAGGAATATTAAAAACCTGGTGACATAAACCATCATGCTTCACTTAAAACCAGCGAGAAATGGGCAACTCTTCCTAGATTTGTGGATTCTTTGACGATGCTGTATTGTCATCACACTGAGATCACCTCATCATCTTTGGGAGTTGAAGTATGTAAAGCAGAGAAGTGCTGGTATACCAGTGAATACCCAACACAAAACTCTGTATAGCTCCCTGTAATCCTCAGTCTCTACAACATGGCTGCATTTTTCCCTGGAAAGAGAGACTTGTCTGCAGATGATCCTATCCTACAACTATTGTTGACTTTGAGAGGAATATGGACTACGTCTGCATGCACGTCTTCACTGTGCCGTGGAGCTGTGCAGAGAACCTACACTTACCATGTACAGACTGGGATGGTGTTACAGCCAGATGGCTTTCCTGCATCCAGGACCTCCAGCCTTACACTATATACTCTCAAAGAATACAAATCCTCTCCATCCTAGGCTATTAGAACGCAAAGACATCTCCTGCCTCACTTCTAGTTTACGCCCTCACAGTCACTGGTGAGATTTTGCATTTCATAGTGGGATTTTCCAGGATATTTAATTGGAATCTCATCAGGTTAAAGTTCATGGCATCAGGCACCTTAAAAGTGGAGAGTAACTGACTCCATTCATTCTTAGATAATCTGAACGACATTTAACTGCCAAGGTTCCCACTGGCTCCAGCCAGAGCTGGGAGCACCACTGTGGTTAGAGCCAGGCTACAAGGCAGTGAATAAAATGCCTCAAAAGAATCAAATTAGGAGTAGGAAGGGACCATCTTTTCCTAAAGACAAGTAGCATCCATCTTTATGCTTCCTGCAATCTGTCAGTGCGAAACATGTTCTCTGTAATTACTGGCATTCCTGTGTGAAGTGAGGGACTGTAACAATAACTGTGAAGGTGCTGTGCACCGGAAGGCTATCATGCCTTTCTCACCAGGTAATTGACCTTGTAGCCTGCTATTTAGGACTGTCATCTAGATTAGTATCCTTATACCATGAATCTTTCACTTGTCACCCAATCCTTGGTTATCTGTTATGATAGGGGGCTCAGATAAGACTTCCCAAAACCAAGTCTGGTCAGAAATACTACTTCATTTTGTTGAAGGCTCCCATGGTCCAGTTACAGCCAACTCATTAAGCACATGTCTTTAATGCTGCTCTGTAACTTCTCCTAAATAAATCAAACAACTGTTTCTCATCTTCCAGTTCCTGAATGGGGAAAAAACAGTTCATCACAATTTGTTGAAACATCATGGTGTAATTGTCATGAATTCTTTTACCAAATGCTATGCCAGTGTGGCAGCACTGCTGACAGTGAAGGCAGAAGCCATTTGGTTGGATCAGGATGGGATAGGGCAGGCTGGCCACCTGTCTTTTGTGGGCCTCACTCAAATGCTTCTGTGCATTAAAGCAGTTGACAGATCTGTGAATTTCCATTGGCTAACACAGCTGGAGAGACACCAAGCATGTTTCTCTGGACAGTAGTTTTGGTGCATCTCTGTGACTGAGTGCTTGGTATTTTGCTTATGGAATGGGAAAATGCCAGCTGGGTAATTGAATACTGGGGCTGAAAGGCTGACAAAAATAGCCTTGAAGTGCAGAAATCAGTGTTCATGAAAATAAATAGCCAGGCCCCCTTGATATCAGCTGGGCTCTGCCTTGTCAGAGCAAGTGTGGAGGGTGTTATCTATCTGGGTGAAGGAACCGCTCAACAAGGGCGTGGAGGGGGAAAAGGTGGCTGTGCTTTATGAGCTGAATGTGAGTCACAGGGCTGGGAATGGTTTCTGTACAGGCTCCACTGAACTAATATTCACTTCAGCACTGTACTCTCACTGTGATCTAAAGGTACTGGCAAAAGAAAAAGGGAAAGGGGCTGAAAGCAGAGAAGAAAGATAAAAATACATTCTTGGCAGAGGCTGTCTGTGAGCTTGCATTTAGGATGGGCAGCATGCAGCATGCCAACTATTTCCAAGATGCCTTCAGAAGTGAGGTTATGACTTTCCTTTCAGGAAGGAAAATTCATTTTTTAATGTTTTTGGTTGTTGCTCTTGTGGAAGGGAGAAATAACCTCATTTGTGCCCTGTTCAGTGGTCGCTAGTGACCTTCAGTGGGCTCTAGCACAGATACGATAGAGTGTAACTGGAAAACTGGCACAGGAAAGACATTGTCATCATCATCATCATGAGAAGAATGGTTCCACAGGGCATGAGGCAAACCCCAGCTATACCTGTAGTGAAAATGCAATCTGCAGCTTTTTTGTCAGAGTGGCATCTGTGGCCAGCTTCAGCTATAGATCCACTGCATCCATCCCTGACCTGAGACCAATGGTTTCAGATCAGGTAGGGCTATAGCATAAGGGACCTCCAAAACCTCACAGCCCATGAGCCCTACTCTTGACATCTGCTGCTAACATGGAATCAAAATACTTAGAAATTAAAGGCTATTTTAAAGTGCTGGGTTTAGTTTCATATTCAAGAGACAAGTGACCGATTAAATGTTTAAATAATAACAATATTAAATGTTTAAATAATAACAATATCAGTAAAGAAGGCTATTATATATTGACCACAGAACTTCATCCTCTCAGTGAAGTCTCAGCTTCATGGCTTGCAAAAATGATCTAGCAAACAAGTAAATGCGAGTCCTACATCCAGTGCTAGCATTGCACTTTTCTCTCTTCCCACTTCTCCCAAAGCCCCCTTCATAGGCAGCTGAAAATGATACTGTATTGCCAGTAAGACACAGAATCACTGCAACTATATTTCAACATCGTTCACAACAAAAGTGGGAGGACAAGGGATTTATGGATAAAGTAATTAAACATGAAAAATCCAGAAAATTTCATATTTGCTAAAGGAATGTGCAGCCAGGTATTAGCATATCTACTATCTCAAGTAATATACATGCAGGGAAGAAAAATGTGATGTACAAACAGTATCACATTATGGTTGCTATTAAATTACACTACAGACAGACTTTCCTCTCTACACTGTCATTACACCTTTTGAACACACCTGGATGTGTTTAAAAAGGAGAATTAATTTCTTTAAAAACCAGCATTTTTCTTATGACAACATAAAAAAGAATTCCAACTCTGAACACTGAGCTCTGTGCTATTAACTAAGCCAATTAACTGCTATACTCTAAGCCCTGTGTATATCATATACAGCATTTGGCTTCCAGTTGTGTTTTAAGTCTGTAAACTGATCTTAGGGATTGCTTGACACCACGGCTCTTTTGAATTTGGTCTTTCCCTCCCAGGTTATAACCTATCTTCTGTTGGACCATGTGAGTGCTCCCACTGGAGTCCCTGGAGAGCTTCTCATTTTTCCAGCAAGCACTGATTTATGTGACAAACACATTTATCTTTATTACAACCATAGGAAAGGCTTTATCCATGGTATTAGTTTTTGTAATCTTACCTCTATAGAAGATGCAAGAGCTAGATGATCCCTGATGGTGGTTAGATTTAGGAAGAAAGTGATGAGCTTTTAAGCACAGATTTTGTAACCCAGTCAGTGGCTGTCTTTCTAGCTACAAAATGCCTAGAAGGATGTGTTTTTCCATAGTCTCAAAAAGCTGGGCTGGGCAGGACATGGAATCTGAGAGGGCTGTTTTAAATCTTTGCCTTCTCAGTCTTCCTCAACCTCTGACCTCTCAGTATCTCTGCTGAGGAATTGGGAGCTCTTCTTCTAATCTGCTTTGGCAACACTCATCTGGCAGGCCCCTGGAGCAAACTTGAAATATCTTTTGGAGGTTCAGTTCATCATTTGATCTTTCCATGGTCTGGATTAGTCATTAACCTTGAATTATCTTCTCTACCTACTTGCCTAAGACTCCTACATTTCCTAGGAAAAAAAATGTCTACAGCAGTACATACGTAACCACAGGGGAGATGAATGTCTGCAAATGAAGACTTGCAGCTAAGGATTTGGAGGAAAAATGCTATGAAGATACACTGGGTCAAGGCTAAAGCACGAGGTGGAGGAGTACAATCAAAAGACATGAGGTCACTTTTTAGAGATTTGTAGCCTTTATAACACAAAGGCATTACATGTTCTAGGGTAAATACTGCAGCCCATTAAATTTCACCTGGTTATTTCTGTCTTGAGCCCTGCAGAAGACCAGTGCCTGTAAGTTGATTCTATTCCACCATCTCAACATCCATGGCATATTTGCACCTGCACTCACTGTCTACAGGGATTGCATTACTTTAGTTCCCTCCACAATGCTTTGGTGGAATTAATTTCCCTGCTTTCACAACAATAGCTTGGATGTGACCAAAGACACATTTGCAATTAACACATTTTTTTCTGGTTTTATGGAACTTGTTTGCTTAGAACTGACTCTTAACTACAACTAGTTTAGTTGCAATATAATATAATGTAATATAATGTTGCAATGTAATGTAAGATATTAGCTGAATAAAGTATCAGAGGAAATTTGCTACAACAAGACATAACTAGTTTAAAAATCACTCGTGACAGAAACTAAATCAACACAGTGTAATCTGAGGCTTCTATTTCAAATAGATTTTGTCCATACCTTTTGATCTAACCTATATTCTTTCACTAATGTATAGGTGAGAATAACTCTATGTCTAGTTAGGACTGGCTGTCTTTAGCACCAGTTTGTGATGCAAAATCATGTAGAAGATGCTCTTAGTTTTCACCTGGGTGAAACTGTGGCTCTATTGATGTTAGGCAAAACTCAGACCAACTTACAGTGGGGCCAGATTTCACATGGGATAATTTTAGCAAGGAGAATTGGAAAAGATTTTTAAGACTCAGTCATGTGGAGTTGACAGTCAGATGTTTTCTGCTTACAGCTATCAGACTGAGTTCGTGCTTGAATATGTAAAAGCAAGAGAACACTGTTTATAAATGGACTCGTGACTGCCATGAAATACATGCACTCTGCTATGTTATCTTTCTCTCCTTACACACTTCTAAAACTCTCCACCGTATCCCTGCAATACTGAGATATGGTGGAGATATGGGGTCAAAATAATCAGGTGAATCTTGACTTTTGGGAACAGGTTGTGCCACACCCAAGCATAGAAGGGGATTTTTTTTTGTTGGAAAAAAGCACAAGGAATCTAGTAGAATAATACAGCTGCTGATGTCGAAAGTAGGACTCCAAGACTAACATTCCTGTCTGATTGCCTTTATAAACAGTGCTCAGTAATTTTCCAGTACAGTAGTCATTCTACTAACAGACTTGCCAACTTTCACTCACACAGGTTTCTTTTTAATTTGGTGATTATCATTTTGACAGCTTGGCTTTTTGTAATTTCCCACCAATTATAAGATGAGCCATAGGACAATGTTTTATAATTTACACACACCTTTGGAAGACCTTTTAAATGGAAGACTTTGTATTCTCCCTACCCTAAATTAAACAGATCACTCACTTCCAGAGTACTCAGCGTGGCGTGAATAGATGTTCTTGCTGGCAGCTCCATCACTACTCTAAGGCACAGAGTATCAGCACCCTCAGAGGCCTTTGGCAGTGAGTTATCCCTACCCTGATCCATGACTGGTGTGCCTCTGATAGTGCAACTGGTGTAAAGCTCCATTCCTTGCCTTTCAAAGAAAGTGATGCCTTTCCCTCAGCTCACGCCACAGGATGCAAACAGGGTAAAAAACATTACAGCAGGCAGTAGTAGGAATGAATTTCACAATTACATATTTTGTTAGATTATCCTGCTAATCCTTCTTTGTGGTAGAGACTGTGCTTGGCCTGAAGAGCCTCAAAACAGAGGCACAGATCACTTAACATTTTAAAACAAGGCAATGTTCAAAGAGAAGGCTGTTGAGTCAAACATTATAATGGGGAAAAATGTGATGTAAGTCAGCCTGGGTGTTTACAGGAAAGCTAAGAAACCTGTCTCATGACTTCATGTGAAAACTAATGCCAAATTGACTTCTGCTCTAGCAAGTCAACTTGAATTACTTGATGTAAATGCATTTACAAGAAGGAAATAAGCCCTCCTCATTCTACTCTCTGTTCCCAAGACTTCTTTTATTCTCTAAAAGACTGCTTCATTGAATTGAGTTCCTGGATTTGCTTGAAAATATGTTTTTGTCTTTCAGTAGCTAACTACTGATTGCTGGTTTCTGCACTTGAGGACCTTCCTACAACCCGGAATGCATGTGATTTTGTCTCCTAGTGGCTGGTGATAACCATATCTGCTCACAGTAGGACATCAGCTCCCCACTCACAAAGGTGCCCAGAAGTCTCCCAGGCTTTCTGGTCTATAGCATTTGGCTTCTCCTCCTGCAAGACCTATCGGAGACTTGTTGGAGCTGCCAACCAGGATGGCTCCCTTGAAGAGCAGCCACCAGGGCGCAGCATTGGCCGCTGGCTCCGCCGCCTGCAGCCACCGTGTCTTGCACAGGGTCCAGCACGGTGCTGGCAAATGCATTAAGCTCAAACTGATTCAAGAGATCCCAACTCCAGTTTTGGGAAATACTTCAAAATGAGCTCTTACGTGGTGCCTTCTTGGATCAGAGGGTGCTAACATTACCATTCATGCCAGATTTCCAGGCTAAAATGATTTGAAACTTTCCTCATGGCTGTTCCTTCTTTTCTTTTTTTTCATGTAAGCAAAACTCAAAGCACACCAAAGGAGATGTTTCTTAGCACAAGGCACAGATAAGGTTTTGAACTCGTTGCTGTTGAACCTTATGGATGATAAACATTTGTACAGGTCCCAGAAGAGTCTGACTGCATCAATGAAAGAACATACCCATTTGGAAGCATTGAATGTCTAGCTCACTCCCTTCAGTTAACAGCACTCCCAGTACGTCCTTCCAGTTTAGTATAGTTTCTATACAGCCCTGTAAGTAATTTGCTAACATTTTCAACGAGTTTTCCACCATGCTCTTCCCCCCCGAATTCTACTATTTGCAAGACTTTTCACCTCACAAAATAAATCCAAAACTGTTCTGCTCCCCATCTTCCTTGATGATAACACAACTCAATGTGGTGCAAACAGAATGAGGGAGACTGCTTTCTGTACTCATGGACTGTTAAACAAGAGTTGTCACAGGTATATGGAAGAGTCTAAAGGGAGAGATGGACTCTCAGACAGCAAGGGTCATACAGATAAGCACCACAAGCTAAAATCAGACCAGCAATCAAAGCAATGGGCACCAGCAACCATGGCACACCAAGGCACTTTGCTTCAAGTGGTCACTAGCCTTTTGAGCAGGTTGGTGAGATACTGAGCCAGCTGAAGCCTTGGCTGGCTCTAGTAACTAGCTTCATGTTTGACCAGTGGGTATCATTGGAGTATGTAAGCCCTTTGAAAGCACAGTGTTGGATTGCAGTCCACAGATGGAGAAGTGAAAGGGGAATAGAAGGAAGGAAGGAAGGAAGAAAAAAAAGAAGGGAAGAAAGGAAGAAAGGAAGAAAGGAAGATAGGAAGAAAGGAGGAAAGGAAAAAAGGAAGTGATCCATGGAACCACAGAACTGACCTCAGCAGCATGCCAGTTTTTGGAGCAGATATGAATGGAAACAATAATCAAAGACACAGTGGTAAATGGATGCAGTGTAGGTTTCCTCCAGGCAAAACTCACTGGCTGCATTCTGTGATTAAGATAACTGCTTTTCCAGACAAAGGAAACATGGTAGATTTAATCTATTTGGTTATCAGTAACAACCTCCTTTTGCTTATTTAAGTTGGAGGAATTGGTGATATGCTGGGAAACATGGATATCGATATGTAATTTCTACGATAGGTGAGAGCTGGCTTCGGTGTAGTGCTGAGAAGGAGTATCAGGTCTGAAGGGAATCTAGGTTAGTTACCAGTGGACTTCCTGAAAGATCTGTCTTGCATTTGATCTAATTTAGCATGTTCATTAATGACCTTGGCACAAAAAGAAGGAAAAAAAGGGAAAATGCTGACAATACAAAGTCTATACAACAGAGGATTAGGAGTCATCCAGGAAGAACTGAATAACCTTGAGTGCTGCAATAACAGAGATAGGATGAAAATTAATAGCATACTGTGCAAGGCTGTGTGCTTAGAGACTAATAACAAGCATTTCTGGGTTAAAGTAGGGTTCCCATGTTGAAACAAATGAGGAGGAAAACATTTAGAATGACTGTAAGCCACAAATATGATGCAGTCATGAAAAAGGCAAAGCATATATCAGGATAGTTACTGTCAATGAAGGCAGGAGATTATGAGTGCAAGGGCTAGACTGGAGCGAGACAGGGATTCTCCACACAATTCTGGTCACCTGCACACTAAAATTATGAATTTAAATAATGTAAATTAGAGCACCAGGAGAGAAGGTGACCAAGGGAATGAAAAATTCATGTACAGTCTCTGGTCCAATAAGGAGTTAAGGACAAATAATGGATTTAGCCCAGCAAACTGATGGAAGGAGGAGATACAATGGTTTGCTGTATCATATGGCATTCAGCCCAAGGCAAAGAGCTAGGGGGAGAAACACTGTATAAGCAAAGGAACAGAGCTGATGCAAGAAGAAATGGCTGAAAAATTACAGTGAAAAATTAAGGCTGGAAATAAAAGATCTTGACCCACATGAACAGCGAGGTCACAGCAGAGCCTTCCAGTGAGGAAGGAGACTGGAGCTATATTGGTTTCTACATGCTGCTGGCATGCAAGTTAGCAGGAAACTAACCCTCGGACTCAGGAGATATTTTCAAGTCCCAAACAGTGAAAATAAGGGCTCAGGTCTCCTGTGGTTTTCTGTAGATGAATGAAGGGATTTCTGGCTTTTATGCTGCTGTTAAGCATCTTTGTAGGAACACCACATATTCGGCAGGTCCTTGAAAGAACTCAACCTCTATTAAAATCTATTACAGCAAAAAGGAGGAAAATTAAGAGTGTTTGCATACAGGCCATTACAAGTCGAACAGTTGGGAAATTTCATGTGGTTTTGGTTCTTTTCCTGCATTAGAGGGGAGCAGTTTCATATTCATAGACTCAACCATGCATGTTGAAGTGTGTGGCCACTGGCCGACCTATGTTTTCAGTAATAACAGCTGATGTGATCTGTGATTTCTGAGTCTTGTGCCAACATGAGTGCTGGGTTTGCCTATATATTTGGGTTGGTGTTCAGTGTGCTGGAAACAACCCATACGCACCGCATGCAAGAATCCAGATTCCATCTGGTTACAGCAGGGTTTTGTAAAAAATATCTAAAGAGCTAGGCAAAGGATTAGAATAAAGAGGTGCTAATAGGGTGCAGTTGGGACAGGAAAGGAAGCTGTAAAGAATTTAATGGAAAAAGAGGGTCAAGGAACATAAAAAAATAAAATAGGAAGAAAAAGAGGCATTTTTTTAAAAGGTGAAAGAGTAACAATAATAAAGAATGAAAGATTCTTTTCTTTTTGCCAGTTTCAACAAAACCCTTAAGAAAATTCTCTTGTCTGACGTTTAATTTTAAAACATGTCAGTGTATCCAAACCTGTTTTCAATCCTGCTTTGTGTTTTTCAGGTGCTAGGTTGCAGTTGCAGAGTTCTAATCTGCTCCTTGGCTTCGTGAAACTACTGTCCCCTGCCCCACATTATTTGGCTCTCCCAAGAGGTGGCTGAAGTTCAAAGGGATATATAATTTGCAAAGCACTTTGGGATCGTGCTGGAAGAAAGACACTGTTATTAATATCATAACCTCTTTTTCTCCAGTTCACTTTACATCTATAATGTGGGTTATTAGTTTTTATTTTTATGATAATCTCAACAGCAATAGCCTCCTCCTTTTCCTCCATTTCTACAACATGATCTCACCCCATCCCAAAGAGTTTACGATCCAGATTATACATTGATTGAGAGGAAGCAAAGGGACAGGGTGGGATAGTGAATTAGAGTCTCACAGCACATCCCCAAGAGAAACAGAGACTGTGTTCTATGACCCAGATGGCCTTAAGACCCTTCTCTAAAGATAAATACTCTCAAGTTTTCAGTAAAAATGTAAATGCAGTTCAAACTTTACAAAACAGAGCAGGTTTACTGCAGAAAGGAAAGCACTGTTCCTCCTTCTGAATTCAGGTAAAGGGCTTAGGTCTGAGTGGAAATGGGAAAGGACCTTACTGTAACAAGATGCTACAATAATTTTACTCAAAACCCTAAAACAAATTCAGGGTTCATAAAATAAGCATTGACACGGTGAAAGAGAATGGTTTCTTTAAGATGTTCTTGGTCAGAGAATATGCTAAGCATGCATTTCTAATATCTGGGTGGGCAAACGTAAGTGGAAATTTAAATTCTACAGAGGCACAGAGAATGTGCTTCTGAAAATGTTTCCACTTAAAAGCATGTTAAGTGTGAAAGTGTAGTCTACACAGAGGGAGTGAGGGAGTGTGGTCTATCAGATCATCAGCAAGGATTCTGTGGCCTTTCCAGGTACCAAGCATGTTTGGTGCTCGCTGTCAGTGCTCTGAAAGAAAAGAACCAATAAGAGTGTCACTGTGCCAGTGCTAACTGCTCCCGGGGAAATTTGGGCTATAAATTGCCTTGTAACTTTGTACAGAAGAAGAGATACCTTGGAATAACATTAACGGCTGGGCCTGAAATCCCAAAGGAACACAATTGGGATATAGGAACAGAGTATCCCTTTCTCAGGAGGCTTTGTGTGATTTAACCTAACCCACTGGAGAGGTAGCAATGTCATGTTGAAAAGTGTGTAATGAAGAGAAGACTTAACCAAGGGTTCAGGGTCAAGGAGATCCCATAGAGAAACAGCACTATGGGTCTTAGGGCTCTATCAGACCTGATGGCCAAGGCTTCCCTTTGTTGCTCTCCTCTAGCAGAGGCAGAAGCTGCAACCTTCTTCCAGAGCTTTAGAGGCTGCTTTTTTACCTCAACCACTTGGAACCCCTCCACATAACTGCCTGGGCTCACACCAGTCTCCTCTTAATGGCCTAACATAAGGTCTGTAAGAAATACAGGGCAGGGTAGAAACAAAAGCAGATGCTCCTTGTTTCTGTCTGTCCTAAAGAATGACATGCCAGAAATCCCAGCATTACTGAATTTAGGAAACTTCCGCATGGAAACAACAGTTATTTCTTTGAAGTCACTGGAAGTTTGGTTCTCACACACCTAGAAGCACATGGGGTATCTCATCATACCTTTCAGTATCACTGAAAGCAGTATGGCCACATTATTGTACAGCAGCAATAATACGCAGTGCAGACAGAAAATCAAACCTGAAACAGCCTTATTGATGGATGACCTGACACTGGATTTCCCTGCTTCAAGGCACTGTAATCAGAGAGCAGGTCTGCAGGTCTAATTAGAAGGAAGTGTGCTGTTTCTCGTTGTCCCTATTGTTTCTGCCAGGAGGATTAGCTTTGGAAGTACATTTCCCTGGTTTGTGTGATTATACAAGGTGCAACAGCTAGCAGGTTGTTTTGAACATGCTTTTCTAGATGTTGTTGAGCTTTGTCCTAAATTGATTTTATGTTCTAACTACCATCAAAAGTGGAGCCTCTACAATACTCCACAATGCTAAACATTACTGTGAAGCAAGAGTAAACTGAACAGATTAATTTGCCTTCCTGTGTTTTGTCATTTTGGTCAGAAATGTCTTGTTTTATACAACACAGATCAAAATCAATTCAGCTGCAAATGCTTGCCAAAGCAAAAAGAAAGTTTTTATTGGGTTTTAGCACTTATTATTAGCTCTTTATTTGATCCTGTTGATGCAGAAAAGCACTCTTACTGAACAAAGCATCTGAAATGTGTTTCATCCTAATTTCTTGACTTCAGTAAGATTCAGGTATGTTTCCAAAACCGTGCAGGTCTTGCTAAACACTGTGCAAACTTCACATGAAGAAGAGACACTGGTCACCTAGAGACTTCCAGTCTGAACTATGCTAACACAGACCAGGCAGGCAGCATAGCAGGTGAGCTAAAGTAGCTTAAAGGCTGTCAATTGCTTGCAAGGGTTTTTGTGGCACTATTTGACAATTCATCAGACCCTATTCTGCACTGAATAATAATAAGAAAGGTTAGATATCCAGTCACTGCTCTCCTGTCTATACTGCAGGTTGCACTGTCATCCAAAAGGCAGCCAAGGGGAAAAGCAAGCCATTCCTAAACAATGCATGAAGGCAGCCTGCATGGAATCTGGCCTTACTGGACACAAATTAAATGGACTCTGAGGTAATGAAAGTCTGACCTGCTCAACAAAAGGAAATTAATATTACAGCTGGTTACTGTGGCTAATAATGTGTCCCAATACTTGTAGATATTTTCACCACATTCACCAGATGGAGGCTTTGGAAATGGGTGTTTGTGAAGGAAAAGGATATTGGGATTTATTATTATTTAACTCCTTACCGTGACTGGCAGGGGTGTGTGTTACATTTCCTGACCTGGGGCTCGGGGCGATTCACTCGCTGGCAGTCACTGTCATTCACCAGTGTCATGGTCTTGTTAATGATTCGAGTACAGGATACAATGGTTTTCCTTTCACCTATAAGTCAAGTAAAAAAACCCTCTGAAACAGGAAACCAGTGGCTCAGAACAAAATCAGGTCAAGTCAATAACCAAAATGCAGAGGCTAGAAGTTCCCTACTACCTCTGCAAGATTTAATCTACACAGATCTACCAACTCGGCAAGCAATCCCATTTCCCACTTCTGTCTTACCTTTGTACTGTTCTGATTTTTACTTTATTTCTTTTCAGAAAAAGCTACAAATCTTTCCCCAGTAATTGAGAAATTGGCTGCTGCACAGCAACAACCAGTTGGGCCTTCTGCTTCAAGCATTTAATGTGGAAACAACCTTGAAAACAATTTGCTTTAATTTCTGGTTCCTCCTCCACATATAGCTGTGCCCTGTAATCACCTAGGACAGATGTACCAGCCATGTAAGCTGAAACCACACAACCATCCACCCCTTAGTGACTGATGATGACAGGGCAGCTGCCTCCTGCTGCGATCCACTCAGGAAGAGTCAGGTTGAAAAGGAGTGACCAGGGCTCAAGAGTGATAAATTGGGTTTGTTTCTATTTGACAAAGTGGTGAAATCAAGCCACCAAAATAAATCATTTCTTAACCGCCAGATATAGTGCTTTAAAAACCCTCAAGTATCTCAGGAGTATTCAGCATTTTTCACATAAATTGTGTATCAGGAGTTTCATCAAGACACGCACTGTGGTCCTCGGGGTTCAGCCATCCACTGTGTGACAACCACTACATGTGACAAGGAAAATGTCATAGATGCTCTTTTTAACCTTGAGTCTGCATCAAATTGATTTTATTCATGATCTGCAGCACCTCACAGACAACATATAAGAGATAATTGCTGTCCAAGCTACTACTGGGGGTGCTGATTTGATTCAAATATGTGGCAGGCTTGCAGCATAAGTCAAAAGAGCTACAAATTTCCCACTCAGTCATGTGAGGATTTAATGCTCCATCCCTGGCGGTGTTCAAGGCCAGGCTGGACAGAGTTTTGGGTGACATGGTTTACTGTTAGGTGTCCCTGTCCATGGCAGGGGGTTGGAACTGGATGATCTTAAGGTCCTTTCCAACCCTCACTATTCTATGATTCTGTGATTCTGTAATGGCTCTAAGAAATTAGTTTTAATAAATGCATAAAAGTGTCCATTTAAAAATCAGTTCTATTTAACAGAGAAAAATAGATCCAGAATTTCAGTACACTGAAGGCAGTAAGCCTGCAAATGTGAAGATGAGCACTCTTTGCTTCTATCATATAATATGATAAACAATTGGGTCTGCTGGTGAAGAAAGACTGTCCAGAATGCATAGAAATGATACATTTTCCTCAAGGAAAAAACTACTTCTTCCAGCACTGAAACCCCAAAGGACAGTGGCTGACAAACCAGTCTCTGGTTTCACAGGCATCAACTCCCCCCAGGGTTTGAGCAAATCTGCCTCAACACATCCTAAGGATCATCTGCAAGGTGTGATTTACAGTGTGCTCACGTCCACCTCACACTAAGAGCATCTGATGCAATCTGCAGTTGTCACAGCAGCGCTGCCCCAGTTCCATCCCTGGGGAAGGAAGTGTCTTTCAGTGAACAAGCCTGAACACCTGTGGAAACTCTGCTCCAAGAATGTGACTGAGACTTGAGATATGGGGCTGCACACGGTGCCTTGAGCTATCCATGGAGCACTAATCCAGGTGCAGCTCCAGCCTATGGTAACGAGCCGACAAAGCAGCGTCCCTGCCAAAACGCTGAGTGAAAATTAGCTGTGGGGATGTGGATGAGAGCTGGGAGAGCTGGTGAGAATGAGCTCTCTTTTTTAGTTCATTATGGCAACATCCATACCCATGGCCAGTTTCCTTCATAGTCTGGCAACACTGTCCTTCTGCAGGCACCTCTCTAATGGCTGGTGACTGTAAACCCTGTCCAGAAAGTCCCACCAAGCTTCCAAAGAGCCTTACCTCCTCCACACTGCACACTGCACCCTTCCCATCCGCTGTGCGTCCAGATGTACAAAGAATCCTGTTGCTTTTCTGGCTCGCTTCTGTTTTCAGCAGTATAGTTTACAGGAATGGTGTATTCATAATGAATTCCATAATTCTGGTCATGAAATAACAGCACCTGGTTCGGCAGGAAAAGAAAGGCTGTTACAACACACTGAGTACTGGGAAAGCCAACACACTGCAGAGACAGTACTGCTGGGAATGCTGTCTCAGGACAATGTTCTAAAATAGAAGTACCTTGTGATAGGCAACCAAATCTTTATCTAGAAACCTGAAATCACGCGATATTGGTAAAACATGGCGTCTGCAGGAGCAATGACTGCTTACGGTTTGTGAATATTTAAAACACTCCTGGGAATGTCTAAACCTGGAATTTTGCACAAGTTTGTTTAAGCCTCAAATGTGATCAGCAGGCCACTGTCTGTAGTTTGAAGGTAGAAATGTTTATTAACCCATTTGAAAGCAAAACTAACCCATGAAAAGGAAGTCACGCCTGTTGGGCAACATGGCCTTCAAAGTGAGTGTGACTGTTCCTGCTGACAAGCTGTAGAAGCAGGATTTTATTGTCTCAGAAACCTGAGGATGACAAGGAAGAGCCATTCCATACAGCTTCTGGCAACAATATATATTGTTATACCCTGCACATTGCTAGAGGAATGTGAAACTTGCTTTCAGCAGCAGCCCGATTATGTCCCGTGGAGTCTCCTGTGATGTCTCTAGTGTCACTACCCAAAAATTCACTGACTATTAACAGACATAAGAACTAAGACAAAGCTTATTTATTCACCACAGATAGACGACAGTTGTGGTCCTGTTTTGATTTCCATCTTGGGCTTCACTGGCTCTCACTTTCACTGGCTTTAGTCAGAAATGACTAGAAGATACTCAGTGGAGTATGAGGTCCAGGGAATCTGAGTTACCACACTCTTAACAAATGCCATAGAAGTACTACCGTAATGCTGATGGTTTGGCTTTGGAATTATTACCCCATAACCTCAGCAGCAGCAGATGGGTGAATTCTGCTGGCTCTTGTCACCTACTGAAACAGAAGCAGCATCTTACCAAGTAAGATATTTTAAGTAGAGCTACCATAGGTGAAGCAAGCAGCAGCCCAATTAACAGAAGCAAATCTGCAAATGCTGTTTTCTCCCACCAATTACTGTTTCCCTTTCAGAGCTGCAGAAATCACTCCTGTTTAACTAATCATCTCACTAAAGCTGTCATTTAACAAAAAAAAACTAACTGAAAGGCATCCATCTTACAGCCACTGACATCCTGGAGGTCTGCGCTGTGAACACTGCGGGGCTACACAACCTCAGCTCCCATGAGTTGCTCTGCACAGTGCATAACTCCGGAGAGAAAAGCATCTTCCAGATGATGAGGGGAACAATGACATGATTTTGCTTCAGTCACAGAGGCAGCCTGACTACCAGCACTGAATACCAAGGGTGAAACTGGGCAGTCATCATTACAATTTCAAAGATGAATGGTTATTTTTTAAACACCATCTGAAATGCCAGGCTGTCAGAGGCAGAGAACTCAACTCCTGCTCTGGCTTTCTGTAAGCGCATTAGATATAAACAGGTTGTTCTACAGAACTGATCTTTAGTCTTGACTAAAGCTTCTTTATGCCCTGTGAGTGTTTGGTTGTCCTCTCTTGCAGAGAGGAGGTCTAGCACAGGCCTAGTTACACAAACATTCATTTCTCCAAGAAACACACTTACAGCAACACACTTGGAGAAATGCCTCAAGTATTAAAAACCAGGTCCTAAAAAGAAATCCTTATTATCTCAATATGGGTGCAAGACTAGTGTCTAAAAGGCCCATCTGAAACCAATTTCATGCAATTTCGTAGCCATATATAATTGGGGTGTGTATGCATGTGTGTATAATTGGTTTCAAATGCAGGTCACAATGGATTGACTGAAGCTTCTGGCTCTTTGTCAGTCCAGTGTATTCCACCACTGTTTGAACAACAGTTTTCTATTTAGAGGTAACTGGTAACCATCCTGCAGTTCTTGTGTTGAAAGAATGAAACCCACCACCCTGTATCAAGGAAAAGATTAATATCTGATTTGAAGAAAAGACTTCACATGTGCTTTGTTTATGAGTGGCAGTGATTTTAAGCCACATGTTTTTTTAATTGTCTGGTAACTTTTACTTTCCTCCTTTTTAATCATTTTGGGAAGGGAGGTGGGGAGAAGGAAAATTTCCTCTGCTCTTATCTGCTGAAAATGCCAGTCTATACCTGGAAAGGATACTCATGGAGAACCTGATAATCACTACTTTCCTATGTTAGTTACTTGCTCCCTAATGATGGGGAAATGAGTATTTCTTTAAAAACAAAGCTCTGCTGATGCTGAAGTTCACAAAATGCTGCTACCAGATTTTACTGCAGTACACCTCAACCTAGTATCACCCTGAAAGGTTCCAAGAGCTGGCAAAGGAACCCTGCACAGCATCTTCACAAACGGTACCTGTGCAACTCCTGTTTCTTACATTAGGTTAGGAAGACCTCGGCAGTACAAGATACTTTGTCAGAGCCCTGGTTTCAGGAGGGAAGACTTGTGTTAAGGCCAAAGTCAAGCAGAAGCTGATTTTGCTGCTGCTGAAGGCTCCTGTATACCCCTTTGTGTCTGCAGACCTTGAATTACATGGCCTTGAATTAAACTGGTTCGCATATGAACCTGATAAACTCATTCATCTGTCTGGAGAAAGCAAAGACAAAACACCTCAGGTTCCTATGCAGCATATTTTGACATAGAGAATACTGCTGACAAAGTAGAGTGTTATTATTTTATATGTCTGTGTGAAAAATTTGAACAGCTTTTGAGCTTTTCAAATTGCTTCATGAAATGTTGCACAAAAACACCAGCAAGCCCAAAAATTCAAGTGAGGAAAGGGCAGGACTTCTGATTTACAGCAGTTCTTATGGACAGCCTCCAGCGAACAAACACAGCAAAATGTCACAGCAAAAGAAAGAACACGCAGAAAAATGTAGTTGGATTAAAAACTCGAGGATAAAAAATACAGGAAACAATGCATACATTAAAATACTCTAAGCAAAACTTACTATAGGAACTATAAAGCTTTCTGCAGATTTTCAGCTAATAACACATGCATGAGACAGGCATTATTACAACTGTCTTACAGATAGAACATTAAGGTTATCACCAACATTAAGGGACAGGCCCATGAGTCACCCCATCACCCATTAGTGTCAGGACTGGGACTACAACTCTGTTCTTCTCACCCCTGTGGACTTCTCGCTCATGTTCTCATATAGCAGCCGTATGACTACTTATAAAATGACATGCCTGGTTAACAGAAGAACTATGTTGAGCATTAGGAAAAAGCTTTCAAGAACACCTTAAAATACCTAAAATTGAAAAAAACAATATAAAGGAAACAAGTAACTAAGTCACTACAGATGGTTAAAGTCACATTTATCATCTGTACATGCCAAATCTGCATCTCTTTCTGTTAGAGGAACTGTATTTAAATACAGAACACATTCTGGTATAAGCTGAGTAGGTATTTCAGCGAATATCCTTTCATGTGTGAACAGGTATGTCCATGAACTAAAGAAGGTCCCTGGAAACCTACATTCTCTGGAATGGTCTAATCACATTGTCTGCGACACATTAAAGGAGCATTCTGTACTGGACATGACCTGACTGGGACACTGCATAGAGACAGCATCATTTAGTTTCATGCAGGGAGCTGGGTTTCTCCAGCCCTTGCAATGCTGCCGAAGAATATAGAGAGAGGCACTGGAGCAAAAAACTACTGAGAAAGCAAACAATCAAAACTGAACTTTTAGCTAGGATATAAACCCTTTATGTTGCATCACTTAAGAAACACAAACAAAGGATATAAAGTTACCATCAAGTGCAGTGGTATTTTAGTTGGTCCTTTGGCAGAGATTTTCTCCCATAGACCCCTTCGCACGTACCGGACAGTAGTGCCTGCGATCTGAAACTCACCAGGAAGCTCAATTTTCCAGTCGCTGTTAATGGATCTCTTACTGGAATCTTTTAAAGCTGGAATGAATCAAACACCAGGGAATGAAATGTAAGTGAATTTGTAATTATAATATTGACTACCGAGGTTCTGTCTCAGCCCACCTGAAGAATATTGAGAATAAAAGATACTTGGAGTAACATGTCCTTCCCTCCAGCATAACCTATGGCATCAGGATCATTGATATCTTTCAAACACTGGAAGACAACTCCAGCTATAAGGACATCACATTACTGTTGACTCATCAGTGCATGCTGATTTAGGGATTTATGTATTTTCTGTGTCAGAACGGAAGCAGAGTTATCCAGATGTTGGTGTGATGCACTGAGGGAAAGTCCCAGGCCCCTTTGTGGAAATCCATGCACTGTGATCAAATTTGCCCTGACATCAGACAGACAGAATAACTCACGTGTTACTGGGCTTCCTTAACTCAAGGCTAACTGTGTCTTTTAGCTAAGCCTTTAACAAGATGTTTTCTTAACCTTCAGCATTTCATGCCTATTTTATTCTCTACAGTAAAGAACACAACCTTGGCTTTCACTTAACTGAGTGTGTTGCAAGAAGATAAGAGTAGCTAATTTAAAGCCTTTTCAAGTTAATATAAAAATCTCCCATTTTCATCTCTTTGGATCAAGTCTCCATAGTCCCCAAATCCTTCTATGTGTACTAATGCTATACGTAACTGCCTAACACACTTAACAGACAAGGAACCGGACTTCTTTTCAGGTGCAGAATACAGCTGACTTAACAGTTGGGTCTAATTTACCATGGGGGTGTTTGGAAAAATATGGGGCTATTCTACATAAACTTGCCTTTTATTCTAGTTGGCCATGTCTAACACCTTTTATATAGCTATTACCATGAAGGTTTCCTCAAGAAATGAGAGGCCAGCTCACCTTTTCCTCAAATGAGGTTTGAGAGGAAGGAAATCCCTGTTAGCTTTCTCTTTAGGACCTTTCCTGAAAAGCTGATCTATTTGGCTCAACAGGACAAGTGCCTGGCTCCACAGATCCCAGAGGTTCTGCTGCAGGTAAGAGGAGATACCTGAAGTGATTTCAGCACAGGGCACATCTCACAGTGGAAACCTATTTTTAGCCTATTCCATGTACAGTGCACAGACATGTCCCCAGGCACCTGGAAACCTCTATGTTGTTAAAACAGTCCCTAGCATATTTTATGGCCCAGGTCAACTTGAATTCTGCCAAAATTCTGGTCAGGATCCAGAACTATCAAGGATCTCTTCTCAATAAGCAGTATGCAGACAGCCCTCTTCACTGGGGGCTGACAGCTCATACACAAGATGCTCCATGACCACTGGCTTAAGTGCTCAGGAATATTGTAGGGCACATTCAATTTACCAACTGAACATCATTTGTAGCATCTAACCTCAGGGGAAGTCTGCAGCTCCATCCAATGACCTTTGCATCCCTAACTATTCTATGATTCTATGATCTGTGTGTGCCTTTCTGAGGATCTGCATCCAGGGGAGTTACTGGAGAAAGGTGGAATATCTTTCTGTCACACTGCACACAACCTTCCTGACAGCTCTCAAGGCTCCATTAGAGTATCCAAAATCAGGGTGAAGGGAAACTGCACCTATGGTTTCCCATGGAGGAGTGGGATTTATGTGAGGGAATGGTTTTCTGAGGGAAGCTCTCTTTGGCACATAGACAAGGGGTATGATGATGTCCTGGTATTTGCATGCTACCACAATATAACTCTGTCTGCGGCTTACTTCTCTTCCTGCTTTGTTCCTCCATCTACAAAGTACCCTCTGCAAACTCCAGACAAAATCCTGAAATAGGATTGCTTTCCTCTGCCAGAGCCTCCTGGCTTCCAGGCAGATCAAAGCAGCCATCACACTGGCCTTGAGGAGCTGTGAACATGACTAATCAAAGCTCTGGATGAGATAAAACTATCTCCATGCAGTATGGCTAATGAGTAAAGATAGCATGGCACATGCTCAAAACAGTGTATAAGAGCTTGAATGACTGAATCTATGCTTTAGTTCCAGCACATCATCAAAGGAAGACAGCTCACTGATGAAAATGTTTAATCTTTGTGGATCCCTTTTCTGGGTAAGGTTTGATTTTGATTGCTGGAGGCACTGCTCCCTTAGTGACTGAGGAGACAGAGTTTGGAAACAGCTTCTTGAGGATTGCAGGGATTGCACTGGCAACTCAGCAAAGTATTTGGGCCAAAGTAGTTTTGCCACTGTTTGTCCTCATTGCACATGGGTGCCCCATCAGTAGGGATCAATGCTGCAGCTATAAAACTTTCATGTCTCTTAAGAGTATTGCTCTTTTTCCAGTGGTTTCTGTGACACACAGAGAATAACCAAAGCATGCAACAAAGAGCACTTGCCCAACCTTCCTGAGAGCTCAGTGGCCAGAACTTGTCTGACTGTGGTGGAAAAGCCCAAACAGAAAAGCTGTTATGAGCCCTTTTTGCCAAGCAGCCTTCACTGATTTAAGCTGGTACCCACAGGATTCATTCTGCCTTGGACAGCCAGCTGCAGTTCTCCTGGGACCTTGCGCCTCAAACAGGGTAGGGAAGGACAGCTCTTTCTGTTCCCTTTACTGTGGGTACATTTATGTAGTAGTAAGAATCCACTGTTACAGCTCTAACAAGTTTCTGGCTCAAAGTTGTACAGTAGAAGAAGCAATAGGAACCCCAGCAACAACCCATAACTTCTTTGTTTCTTGTTGGCAGGAAGACAGGAACTGACCAATCTGCTTCTAAACCTGGCACCTACTCAGATCTTTATTTCCACCTTGGGTCCCTCCAGCTTACTTCCCAGCCTGTGGACACAAACTGCAGAGGCATTTCCTGTTCAAGGTGGTTTTTAAGCATTAAAGCCAGCCAAGGCAGTCAGCGTGGGTTGTCTGTAGGTGGAGGGAAATTCTTCAGGCACTGCTCCCAGCACATGGAATAATGATTTCAAATTATGCTGGGCTCGCTTCCAAAGTGTGGTACCTGGTTCTGAGTGGAAACAGGACCTGACTGGACTCAACTTTGTCAGTGTAATTGAAATAGAAAATCCCTCCATATTCAGACCTAGATTTACAACGCATTATGAGGCCTATCAGAGTGACTGGAGTTTGTTTTCTTGGTCATCTTTTTCATCCTATTGGAACACTTCTGTTGGTATTTTTCAGCTGAGGTTAGCAAGACACTGGGTATCTTTTCTTTGTGTCCAGTGTCCCTTGAAAGAGAAAACTCTGAAAAGCTTCAAGATGTTCTTCTGGCTCCTGAGCATGACTCAAAATGCTAAAAGCTTTAAAATAGCCACATTTTTATCTATCTTTATGTGATGCACACAGGGCTAAGTCCTGCTCTCAAATACACACAGTCTTAATCTTCAATGGGGAAATACCTACTTTAGTAAAGGTTGTGTGGTCACAACGAAAGGCAATTGCTAGCTCCATGTATCACTTGCAGTGTGGTAGCTACCTGCTAAGCCCAAGCCCTGGACAAATACCCTGTGCAAATCCCACCAAGAGAAAGAAAAAGGCTGCTTCCAGAAGGCAGAGTATTTGCAAAACCCAAGGAAACACTGGTTCTCATTGTTCCACCAGTGCTTTGCTATGTCAAACATCTTACGTGTAGGCGTATTCCTCTCCCAGCAAGTTGGCTGCAGCAATAGTGGAAGTACTAGCAGTAGTGATACATGCTTCCTAGCAAGAAGTGGCACAAATGCCAATGCTTTTGACCTAAGGGCAGCTGAATGACATCATTTGCCCTCTTTTTTCCCTCTGATGATTTGCTCTCTGTTTCCCCCCTGAATCTGGAAAGAAAGAGAACAAAAGCATCTGTTCCAGTGATCTTGCCAACTGTGGTAGCATCTCAAGACAGAAAACAAATAGCACTAGACCTGAAATCCTAAGGCACAATCACTATGTAAATATTCTCAGCGGCATCCTATATCCCAGGGCTGGATATTAACATCTCTTTTGGCTGCACACATAAAGGATTATAAGCAACAGACATAGAAATCATAAATCAAAGGTCCTAGTCTGACTCTGCTACTTATTCCCTGCATATCCATGAGCAAGTTGCAGCACCTCCATTTCCTCTTCTGCAAAACAGAGAGCAACTAGCTTCTTAATCCTCCCAGTTCTTACCAGAGGCTTGATATATCTCTGGAAGCAATTCCATCTTTCAGAGTGTTTTTCTATCCTAAAATCTTGAGGTTTTGGACAAATTAAGTCTGAGAAGCCCACTTTGAGAGAGCAAGAACATGCACAAGTGAAAGCACCATCTAATACTTCCTAGGCTAAGGGACAGCTGGAACATGCATCTGCTCCAACCACTGCAAGAAGAATATCAGCACATGGAAGGGCTGAAACACTGTTTGATATGGAAGGATAAAAATAATGTGTTAATACGCTCATCAACAGCAAGGACAGCTGAGATTTGGCAATGCAGGGACCTTTAAGCTGTAAAAGTTCCTTGAGCAAAGAGGAAGTTTGGGATTTTCTCTTATCATTTTGTTTTTCCACATAGCATAAAGAACTTAAGAGAGACAGAATTCCCCCAGTTACGTGTGGCCATGCAGCTCTGAGTGTGCAAAGGATGTTTCAATGTGCTGGGTGTTCTTTTGGGCCTTGGACAACTTTCCTTCAACTCCCTCCTCTGCCACAGGCATCCTGCGTGAATGCAGGGCAATGGGGCATCAGCATTCCTGTGACTCGGTCTCCCTAGAAGTAGATGGGAGCTAAAGCCCTTCATCTAATGCACAGTAATGGCACAAAAAGAAACACCCCTAACACTGGAGAGAAGAGGCAGATCACCAGACTGACAGACCTGCGTTGTGACTGGCTGGCTGCATTTTACAAATGTCCTTTTAACCTTTAATCTAAGTGATGAGTAATTGGACAACAAATTTGCAGACAGACTTTGCCCTACAACAGCCTCACATATGAGGAATGTTATGACCCATCACCTACGTCTAAAACTTTGTTTTCAACAGGGAAAAGAAAAGAGGAAGCCTGCTCCCCTCAAAAGGAATGCAGAAGTAGATATCAGAAGAGGATTAAACAAGTTGTTTGGCCTGAGAAAATCGGGAC